>BPLS01027822.1:0-17657 GCA_019656275.1 Rhododendron kiyosumense
TTCCATCCAATATCCCTGGAAAGACTATCAGAAACAAGAACTCAGATTTTTCCCATACTACTATTATTAGCAAAATAAAACGAACCTTGAAACGTTCAATATAAACACTTAACAGTCACAATAAACCCTGAAAATTATATGCATCCATCTTCTACCCTGTCCAGACATTGCATCTAACTCGAGTCTTACATATAGAAGTCTTTGTAATTTGTAAAGGCAAATTAAAGTCTTTAACATAGGCTACATAGCTACCTTCAGATTAGAAACAAGTGTACATGGAATAGAGCTCATCACCGTGATAAATAGTTGAATGCAATTCACACAATGCTTTTCACAGCATGCTCACAAAATTACTTATAAGATAAATCAAATTGTTATTGACTCTTCAAAGTATCCAACATTGCCTCAATGTTCTTCAACAGAAAATGATCCGCCACTCACTCTTTAAACTTCCAATCCAATACTATACTAACTTTGACAGCTTGTCACCTAAGGGCTCAAGGCTAGTATTTCTACCAAACTCGCACATTTTCATGCAAATAGAAATAGGCTTAGAGTGAGACTAAATCAGATGATTCCACACAAAAACACAAAGTAAAGTTTCTTTTGGACTGCTTTAGGATTTGTCGCACATAAAAGATTTCACTACAGTAACATACAATAAGTTTGTGCAGAATTTAGAAGAGCCACATTTAGACACTAAAACAAGCATATGAACAAGTTGACTTATTTGTTGCGCGTATGAAGTTTTTGAGGGCAGCATACCAGTACATACATCTATAGGTACAAGACGAACACCACAAATACACAGTTATTTTATCAGTACAACAAAAAGAAACTGTAGTGGCCCAGAATAACTGGCTTGGACCATGACTGGGCCGTGTGGCTTGGTCAGGCCCATTCGGACCCATCAGGCGGACAGGATCCTCCTTGTGGGGACAGATCGCTCGGTGTAACCTGCTTGCTCGGGTGTCTTGCAAGAGTCCTCTCCGGTGCGTCTGGTGCCGCATTGCCTAGCTGTATGTCGGGTGCAATCGGCTCGGATCAATTGGCATGACCTGCATGATTCGCAGGAAGGATCTCGCTCACATGCACCTAACCGCCTGGCTACGCGCATCATCGTGACGTAGGCCGAGGAGGTTACAACACGTGGCGAGTGTTATCATTACAGCCAGCTTAGACCATGTGCGCCATAACTACCTTATACGGCGCGTCATATGTGAATCACCTAAGGTGGTTACCGAGCGTGCCATGTACGTGCTTACTAGGCCAGCAAGTCAAGGGAGTTCTATATAAAGGAAGGATTGAAACCCCAATAAAGCATGTTGTTCCCACGGAATCGTGCTTTCCTTTCCCCCTTCCTGGACTAACTTGATCGTCGGATGGTCACTGGGCTGAACCCAGCCCTAGTGACTTGGTGAAGGTAGCAAGGAGGAGGAAGAACAGATCGAGCAGGAGTGAACCAGAGAGTCAAAGCCAACACCACTGATCATAAAACATATAGAACCGACTTTCTATGAAACCACCAATACATATTAACCTTTTCAAGACAAAGTGTACATCAAACTATGATCCCATTCGATTTTGTACTATAATTTGCATTTAAAAAAAATCCTTTTGTACTCGCTACTCAGTATATCCCACGACTCAAAAGGTGTGCACAATGCCCAGTGAAACTTCAAATTCCAAGTAAGAGTTAAAAGCATACCATCTCTGATTGCTTCCTTCCACTATCTTTTGCGTTCAAGTACTCAATCAAGCAATTTGGAGTCCTCAACTTTACCAGTTGATTTCTTGGAGTGCCAAATTCACCCTGGTTAAGTGAATTACAAACTCACAGCTACGTTTGCTTAAAATAGCATTCCAAACAGCCCCAAATTCTTTCCACACGCTCCATCTGCAGTTTACATACCAGCAAAGAAAGAAATAACATCAAATTCAAAATTACGAAAAAAATTCATTCAAATTTCTCACATTTTTGTCAAAAACCTTCATATGGTAAATTGAAACTAACAGAAGACACAAACACTCAAAAGCTCTACTTTCATACGCAATCGTCTTCTTTTCAGCAACCAAACGCTCTGTTGGAACTTTGCTCCACCACACACCAAAGCGAGCAAAAACCCACCAGAGACATCAACAAAGCCCTAATTCTGTTTAGAAGTCGAAGAAAATGGGAGGAAAATGAAAGGGTAATTGTACTGTGCAGATACTAGATTTTTCTATTTTTCTCTCCAAACCAAACAATGGGAGAGAATTTTTTTTGTAATTTTCCCTTCTTTTCCACAAATTCCAAATAAACCCTTAGGTTTCTGAAAAATATGCACGGGAGGAAAAAAAAAATCCCATTTTTTTAGGTTTACATAGAGATTTCACCATTAGGGCTTCAAAACAATCGCTGGAAAAACTCACTCTTCCATCGAGCTTAACTCTAAAACCTAACACAGATGAACTAAACTGAGCTCATCATTTGCTGAAAATTGAACTGGCAGAATACAGAAACACTCAAAAACGCTACTTTCTTCTACTTTCCCCAATTTCTCGACGAACATAGCTTACTTCAATAAAAAGTCCCATTCTTTTTTTAGGTTTCCACACAGATTCCATCATAGGGCTTCAAAACAATCGCTAGAAGAAAATTTCACTCCTTAATCGAGCTTAACTCTAGAAACCTAACTGAGATGAACTAAGCCGAGCTCATTATTTGCTAAAAATTGAACTAACAGAAGACAAAAACACTCAAAATCGCTACTTTCTTCTACTTCCCTCATTTTCTCGACGACCATAGCTTACTTCAATAAAAACCTAGAAATTACAGCTACGGAACTCAACTCTATCAAAACAATCGCATGCAAGATCGAACTCCGATACACACACGTATACATATGCATGTAATATACCTCTGGTTCGAATTTCCGCCGATAATACACCGGCGGCTGGATGGCGAGATCTGGTGTAGAGAGAGAGAGAGAGAGAGAGAGAGAGAGTGGTGGGTTTGATTGGGGTTTTGTACTTGGACAATTTTTTGATGTGTGTTGTTGTGTTGTGTCGCACGCTCGAAATTTGTGGATATACCATCCTATGAACCACAACTAACTTTATTAGTAGTACTTGGTGATGAGTAGGCGTTTGACTCGTTAAAATAAAAAATTGGACTCAGCGTGCATGAAAATGAACTGAACCGTCCACTTTACCTATTTGTGAGCTTTTTTCGGTATGGCTCGATAATCCAAATTATTCATATTTTAAAACTTATCGAGATTATTAGTTACATTAATAAATTCATCAATCTGATATCATTTGATATAATTTTAAAATGCACCTGTCTTAGGACATAAACAAGATTACAACAACGAATTGGAATCCGTTTGACCTTTATCTCTCAAGACAAATGTGTTCCGTAATTATATCAACCAATATTTGATCAATCTATTTATGATGAGTTCTAAAATATTAAAGGTTTGCATCATCAAAATGAACCCAGAAAAAGCCAACTTGATGACGTTGTCAATATTCCTAAACTGGAAAGGATCCTACTCCTTAAAAATTTACTCACTCTCCTCCATATTGTTTTCTTGTATTCTATTTTGAGACCCAAAATGATTATCCTCTTTAAAAAGTCAAACTGAAAAATGTATAAACTTACACAAGCTAACCATTATAAATGATTAAAAGTAGTCTTTATAAAGAAGAAAAATAAGAGATAATATTGAAAATCTAATCAAACTTTCCAATAAAAAATGCATTAGTTGCATGTCACATTTAAAATTGGGTTCGCAATGCAGGACAAGTAATATGGGACATAGCGAGTATTTGAGATCGATAAAGTCTCGATTGGATGCATAATGAATTTTGGGGGTATTATTTATGAATGGGGTAAGATTGTAGAGAATATTATTTATGGAAAGTGGATCCATATTGATGTGACTTTTATGAATAATGAATAAAATAGTATTTAGTTTGAATGAAAAATAAAATAGAGATAATATTATTTTGTAGCTGAAATGAAGAGATAAGGTGGGAGAGGGAGATGAGGAAGGCCTCATCCGCCGTCAGTAATTAATAACTGGTGGGGAGGGTTCCAAAAACTTTGACCCCAATTTCGGATTAAATAGGAGAGGGGATCAGTTGATCATACCCCTGCAAATGGAGCTCCAAATCATGCCAAAGCTGTCGCATCACCCCTAATCCTTCTAATCAGTTACGCCTCCTTCCTAATGCAGCATCCAATCGGAGCCTAAGAGTTATTAGTAAATTAAAATTGAGTATTTTTTAAATTTGTTAGCTTGTTTAAACAAAGTTTGAACAGGTTTCTATTTGACTCAATACTTTTATTTTATGTTTAAAAAATTCAAACTACTCATAATTAGTTCAATTGAAACTTATTTGAGATAAATTTTCTTAATAAATAAGCTAAATTCAAAATATATTTTGAACTTGTTAAGTAGCCAACCAAATTTAAATAAACTATTGCTTGACTTGTTCGACCCATTTTATTAATGTTATTTGAATCCCTTTCAAGCTATCATTGTTGGATCACTCAAAACCTACAATGATTAGTCTCCTAGATTCTGCAATAATAACATCTTTACTAAAATCGATTAGATTAAACAATGATAACCACGTAAATAATATCACTTTTTTTTAAACATATTATTTGATGAAACAAAATGTATCATTTTGTTCATGCCTTTTTAATTCCTGGTCAAAGTGATAAATTAAATCATAGTTCTGAAACAAACCTCTACTTATGTTTCTATCTATGACATTATCACGGGTTAAGTTTTCATCCTGTAATTTTATAAATGTCTTTTCAACTTTTTAATTTCATATATATATTCAAGAGACATAAAAAAAAACACCCCAAATCTCAATCTCATAATTTTCGATCAAATTTTTATGATCCGAACCATTCAATATGTGCAAAATGTGATTTTAAGGGTTCCTACGGGAAATTAGCAAAAAAATGACTGGAAAATGCTTGATTTGTGTAACGACCCGAATTTTTGCCCTATTTTTTTCGAATAAAGAAATTATTTTTAATCAAATATTCTATAGTAATCGATTAACTATTTTAAAGTGTAATTAGATTAAACCAAAACCTAGATTAATTTTTCGTGACTAAAATTAGTTTAGCAAAATTTTAATTCAACTTGTAACTATAAAGGTGTGTACATATTTATCTATATAATTTATACTATTAACCATCCCACAATTTATGGGATTTGGTTACCCATCTCTCACCAATCTCTTCCTCCACTTCTCTTCAAACTCTTCCCAAACTATAACTCTCTCTAATCTCATCCATATCATCCGACTCTCCTACTTTTTTCCACTACTCCTCCTATATTACTCTACGTCTACTACAAAACCAAGTCCATCTCCCCATTCTTTTCGGCTGACAGAGAGATGTGAGTAACATAACTTTATCCCATAAACTCAATTTTCGTCCATATCGCGTCCCTCTGTTCATGGCCTGTCTCCTCCTAGTTGATGACGTTTTTATGCCTGAGTTTCTTCACGAATATTGTAGAGGGCGTCGAGATCTTCGATTTCAACCCAAGAATCGCCCAAAACGGTCAAGAATTGATAGAGTTATCGCTATTTAAAGTTAGGTAAAATTCTCGGATTCTGATTTCCAGGCAGATTTAGCGACCCTTCTAAACTTTCACTTTTCTCCTAGTTCAAATGGTTTTCGGGCTTAGACTTCTTCACGAAAGTTGTAGAGCGTTTCAAAATCTTCGCGTTAGACTCAAGGATCGGCAAAAACGGATAAGGTTTGATTGGGTTATTTCACTCCGAAGTTGCTGCTGAAATACCAAACTTTCGCCGCCAAACAAAAATCCATTGGACTCCATAGTCGAGCTTTTTATCCGGATTTAAGGTAGTATAATCGCTCCCCTACTTTCTCCTAAGTATATATAGGTAAATATCTGTGCTAGTTTTAATGGTTAGAAGTGACGAAAATCGAATCCCATGTTGAAACCGAAAAGAACCGAACCGATATTCTGTTTTTCACCTCCTGCGTAATCTGCTTCTTTTTGTTTTGAAATTTTATGCTGTTATCACACTATAATCCCTAGAGTTTGTATGCTTACGGATTTAACCATATGGTTTACAAGTTAACCCCAAACAGGGGTTTCACCCCACTGTATATATTTGTTTTGTTATGGTAGAACAAGCTTTGAATGATTGCAAGTGTTAAATACATGACAACATTTTTTTTAGTGTTCTGGAATGTATAGATGTTAGCTAAATGTTGATTAAGTTCCTAGAAAAAATATATGTATATGATTAGATTAGTTAGATTGAAGTTTAATAATAGAAACGAGAGATTTACACTAACATAACATCAAGAGGACCGTTGTATTTTTTTTATACGATAATCGGTTATATTTTTTTAAAAGAGTATCAATTGAATATTAGAGTTTTACAAATGTAAATTAATTAATTGCACCTTTAGATTTTGATACCGTAAGTTGCCATAGTGGATCAACTTTATGATTCAATAATTGTACTTTAGTTCTTAAGAAGTTATCCTAGTACGTTATTAAAGCTAAGCCTACGAAATTGTTAATGACACTTTGAAATTTATAAAAACTATAATTAATTTACTTGTTCAACGAACCTTAAGGGCATCGGCTCAATCATAAAATAGTATGTGTTTACTTACTCGCACAATATTATTTGATATGTACTTTTATCTCATTGAAATGTATCATGCTATGAATTGAGCAGTTATTGATTATATCATGTTCGACATGCTAGAATGGACTTAGGATCACTGGGTGGTTACGAGTAGTGACTCACGTGGACGATGTTAAGTAAATGGAAATTGGTAAAGTGTTGAAAGTGTGAGTGTGTGGATTGTGATTTGAGCCATGGTGATGGCAAGGGGCCCTGTGTTGAAATGGGTTACCTGCGGGGCCCAGTGATGATATTTTGGTGACCCTAACGTATGGTACGCCATGGGAAGTTCCAAAGGGTAATCGTGTCTTGCAAGGCCAGCAAGGGGGATTGTCCCATGACACGGTCATAGTTAGTGGCTTAGGAATGGTGGCGACCCTAATGTATGGTACGCCATGGAAAGTTCCAAAGGGTAATCGTGCCCCCTGTTATGGTCCTAAATGAATTCATACGAGGTACATAACTTAGGTGAATTCATTTAAAACCCCGTGTGCAGGACAAGCAAGGGGGGGATTTTCCATGATACGATCATAGTTAGTGGATGTGGGAGGAAAGGATCTCGTGGATACGATCCTTAGATTTCATGTAAGATGATGGATAGTAAAGAAAAAGATGATGTGCTATAATTTTGTACCTCTTGTGTATTATCAATTGTGATATTATTGTTATTATTGAATGCAAATTGTAGAGTAAGGGGTTGGTAGAGTTGAGATTATTCTAATGGGTGAATTATCACTCACGGATACGTTTGTATTCTGGCAAATCGTTTGCTTCAATTCGGCGTTCAATTTGGCAGAGTGTGCATGATTCCACAGTGGAGCAGTTGATACAGGTGGGATCCCTAGAACGGAGTCTGGGCCAATGTTGCTTGGAATTCGTGTCAAAACTAGAGTCGCTCTAGAGTTACTTTTGTTAAATAAATATACATAGATTTTCTTTGTATTATTTTAAAATTGTAATTTTTGTATAGGGATAAATGGGGGCCTAGAAGTTTGTAAAATTCAGCATATTTTAAGAATAACCGAAATTCCTTGGAAAATCGGGGCGTTACAATTTGAGCAGTTTTTATTTGAACCGTTTAATAAAAAATTGTTCGGATCAAGCCCTTCCCGGTCATTTTTTTTGTCGATTTCACGCGGGTACCCTTAAAATCACGTTCTGATCACATTGAGCGGCTCGGATCATCAAAATTTGATTGGAAACTATGAGGTGTTTTTTTAGGTGTCTAATTAGTTGACGTCGGAACCGCCCCATATATATATATACACACACACACACACACACACACACACACACACACACACTAACAAATGCCCATTTCTAAAGACACGGATGAACGTGATGTAATATTGGGAAAAATGTGTATATGTCTATTTTAACCCGTGTGCAATATTTCTACCCCATGTCCAACAAATTCAACCAACTCAAACACATAAAACTTGAACCAATCAAAAAACACCATCCAAAACACCAATGAAAATAAAAAACGATACACATTAACGAAAATGTATATCCAAGAAGAGCCAAATGAAAAAAAAAGGACGCAAAGGGTATATCTAGAAAAGTCTGTCCACAATCACAACTAATGTCAAACATGTCCAAACATCCTCACCATAACTTTCCGAAACATCTTTGTACCAACTTCTACATACCAATTCCGAGCATGCACAACAATCTAAATTTAAGTATGAGAATAAGCGTTTGATAACACTAAAAATGTTCAAGGGTATAGCTACCTTATTAGCCCGCCACTGTCTTAATCCAGTTGTATTGATCTTTTTGAGCTTCGAAGATTCTCAATCACAATCCTAGAAAAGAATGATATGTCAACAGAAGCCCAGTTAGTACGCCAAGTTATTTGTTTAAGGGATTATATATGGTAATAGAGGAAAACTAAATTGTAATACTCTGCAACCTATTGTACTCGGTATGATAAAGCAAACTATGGTAGAATTTCAGGGTAAACAATATTGGTAGTGGAATCTATTTATTCTTTGGGGAGAAGGACAGTTATATGATCAAAAGACGTGCACTTTGATAATGCCACATATAGTTGCCCATGACTAAACACAAGTGTACGCAAATCAACCCCAACGAAATTTATAGATTATCCTTGTGATTTGTTAATAGTCATAGCATAGGCCAAGCAAATTGAAAGTTGACGTCTTGTCATGTGAAAGGGAAAATCTACAAATGATGGTGATAAAGATATTCTTGGTATGAAGGCCAATTTGCCAAATTTTCGCTTGTTAAAATTTTAACTTCAATTTTAGCTATATGTTGTTAGGCTATAAAAGCATGACTTAGTTCAAATAATATTATCAAATAAAGGCTTGGTTGCTGTTTGGACATTTTCTCGTTTGCATTGATTACACACAATCGAACCATACTGATCTTCAACTTTCTTAAAGCACGTCTTGCATAAATCAATCTATAGGTGTTCAATGTATATTTTCTCAATGTGGCCAACAATGCGATAATGTTGAACCTATGAAATAAATTCACAAATTTGAAGTATTGTAGGTATATAATCGAACAAAAATATTAACCATAGAATTAAGTATGGAAAAATCTTACATTGGGCATGCACACAAATTGATTTATTCGAATTATCTTAGCATTTGATATTTTTAGTGCATGTGAAATTGAAAATCCGATATTTTTAGTGCATGTGAAATTGAAAATCCATATGTGCGATTCCATGCTACCAACTTTTGTTCATGTTTATCATCGGTGAACATAGATTAGCATGTATTTGCTTAGAACAACTAAATGAATAAATAATACCTATCTCGATCTATATCCAACTTTCGCTCGATATCCAACTTACCATTCAGGAATGCCATCTGTATGAAATGGGTGGTTAACATATAATTTATTCTTCATGCAAAAGCTAAGGTATAGACCTAGAAAATAAAATATTAAAATTATTAGATTCTTATTTTTGGAAAAAAAATGTTTAAAAAGATTGAGAGTAGTATTACTGTGAAAGTAGACACATACAAAACATTATTATTCTGCAGATTTTCAAGTAGACACATCCCATCTCTTGTCGCTACTTCATTCCATAAAGTAAGCCGGACAAATATCATACTGTTTATTAAACAGTAACCAGAGATTAAATTCACATCGTATAAATATATTTTACGCACAAATAAGTTAGAGTAACACCATATCTTCTATCAAGTAACACCACATCTCTTACCATAGATTCTTGATTTCTAGCATTTCGACGCTCAGTGACGTTAACAACCAATCTAACCACATCTGCATAATATAATAATACAAGTAGAAATAAAAAAGTAGAAAATATATTGAAGTCCAAAATTAGTAGACGATGCTTTGCACATATTGGAACACATACGGAAACGTACCTATCAATTGTACATAGTTGTTGATAAAATTATGAATGTCCCATAATCCTATACTGAATTCCCAATGAAGAGGGGTTTTATCATATTTTGATGCAAATTGATATTTTAGTTATTTAAGAAATATAAGAATTTTAATTATTATTTTGCAATTAGTATTTTATTAAGAATCTTTTCGTTTTAGCATAAATTGCATAGGATATTGGGTTTTCGTAATTAGATTGATTCTATTTCCTCTTTATTGTTTTCTTTTTCTCTAAGACGTAGATTTAGTTTTTCCTTATTTAGGTTTCCTTTTTAGTATTTCTAGTTTATTATAAATTGAGTTGTAAGCCTAAGGGCTAAGGGGTTGTTTTTTTATGATTAATAATGAAAATTGAGAGTTTTTCTCTATTCGTGTTTGTATTTTAAAGAGAGAATCATTAATATAAGCAAGTTCGTGATCTCTTCTTGCAAATAGTTTTGTAAAAGGAGGCTGCGCGCTGCATCAGTTGCTATCAAAGCTCTCGTTCTAATCTTGATTATGGCCGGAGGACGTGCTGGAGGTCGAGGTCGAGGTCGAGGTGGAGAGGAGGTCATAGAGCTTATGTTGATGAAGTCTATGAGCGAGATGCTGCTGCTCGAGATGCTCGAATGGAGGACGGGTTTGCCAAAATCAAAGCAATTCTTGGAGGAATTGTCCAACGCATGGAGGTTTTAGAAGTTGCAAACTCACCTCGCTGTTGTCCGATTAAACCTCGATTTCCGAAGGAGGAGGAGGTATCGGATGATGTTTCTATCACCAAACCTTTGGGTGGTAACCATCAGTCTACGAGGAGGACAAGATCGGTCAAGGTTGCTAATTGTGATTCGCGACTTTGGGAATCTGGTTTGAAGATCACTTTCTCTGAGTTCCAAGGAGGTATGACACCAAAAAAAATCTTAAAGGTTGGTGTAGAAGAAAAAAATAAGTCATAGAAGAAATTCTAGTTGAGGAAGACGGAGGAGACTTTCTCGATGATGTGTTAGCGGGAGAGTCTGATAAAATAATCTTGGACAATAAGGATACTATTTTGAATTCTGGACGGATTTCGAAATTTCGATAACCTTTATCATCCTCTTCGACTCTCAACATCTTTATCACCCTCAGCTCTCATCATCTATCAAGGTTTTGCAAAAAAGTCAGAGAATATCTCTTTGCCCAGAACTCTAATTAAGGTAATTCAAATTGGATTTGAACAATAACACAAAGGGCTACAATTTTCATGTTTATCAAAAGGGAATTGATTTTGGCACTCCTAAAATTTATAACCACACTCCACACTCCCCAAATTGCTTTCCGAAATGACGTCGGTTTCAATTTTAGTGGGTTGCATTTAGAAATTTGTGGGTTGTATTTAAAATTTGCCTACTGCTAATTATCTGGTACCCATAACGTTAATGTACACGTTAAGAAAAAAAAATTACAAATCAACCAAAAAAAAAAAAACTTATCATAATTTTTTTTAGGCAACCTTCATAAATTTTGTTATCGAAGGTACCTATTGGCGATGAAATACATTTTTTGTCGCCGAAAGCATAAAAAAAAAGACAAAATTATTTTCGTCGCTAAAGATAACCATTTGGCAACGGAAATAATATTTCATTGCCAAATGGTCACCTTTTGTGACAAAAATATTTTATTGTCGAATTTTTTTTTGTCATCAATTGGAACATTTAGAGACGAAATTTGGAGACAAAATTTTATATTTTGTTGCTAAATAGGTATAATTGATTAGAAGTTGTCAAAGTAGTGACGAATTTAATTTTCTTCACCAAATATACTTTTTCTTATAGAGTCTTTTTGATGTGGAAGACGAAAAAACCAAATTACGCTTGACAAAATTTTAGAAATTACTGGCCCTCACTAAAAAATCAAAGCCCAAAAACACCGAGAGGCCAAATTCGAAACACCTAAAAAATCAAAGCCTATGCAAAATATGGGCCAAGCCCAACCCAAGAAATCTAAAACCTAACCATAACCATGTGCAAACCCTTCAGACGCCACCGCCCCAAAATAGTTGCCACCACGAACATGCAGGCAACCCACCACCAAAGCTCAAGCGCCTACCACTACTAGAATTGCACCGCCACAGGTCCGTGCATACCACCATCGCCGCCAGTGGACATCACCCTACAACGCCTGGAGATGCTGCCGCGCCAACGTCAGCCGCAAAGACTCCACTTTACCGTTAAGCTAGATCCAATTACACCTAAGAGAAATAACTAGCGGGAGACCACGCAAACATTGCCACTATCTGCCGCCAGGATTGCACCTTGCCGTTAAGCTAATCGGTTACACCCAAGAGTGGTAACTCGCAGGCGACCGACAAAACAGAGCGGAGACGAAGCCATAGAAAGGGAGACGACGACAAAGAAAGACTGTCGGTGAGTCGGCGACCCTCGCCCGTTGCGAAACCCATTAGGAACCGGATCCCATTGTTGATCACCGAGAAACCACCATTTCGAAACTTATAAACGATTTGTGAAAACCGGCAACCGAGATTCCATCTTGCTGTCGCAAGCCACCGTTGTCACCTACTACAACACCTCAGGAGAGAGAGAGAGAGAGAGAGAGAGAGAGAGAGAGAGAGAGACGAAAGGGAGAGAAAGGAGAAGGGGAAAGGGTGAACGGGGGTGGGGCGCTCTCCCAGTCGAAACCCTGTTTCTAGCTGCTGTTAAGGATAAAAAAGAAAGAAAAGAGAGAGCTGTTGTTAGTATTTTTGCATTCTCCTGTTGGAGGTTTGCTGGATTACTTCCACTTTTCATCCGTCATTATCATGTCTTAATTTTTTTCTACTATATATTCTTCTTGTTCAAAACTTTAGTGTTAATCAAATCATATAAGTTTTTGTGCGTGCTATTATGGTTGCTTCTTATACGATCTAATGTAAGAATTTGATCTCCGCCCTCTCTGATTTTATTTTCAATTTCCATAACGAAATAATGACTCAAAATACATGGTAAAAAAAAAAATGATATGTTGTGACATATTTTGATGAACTGGAAAAATCAAAAGATATTTTAATTAGCGAGTATCTAAAAAAATGTCTAAAATGGTTATTCATACATGTTTAATACAATAAAAATAGTAAAGGGCAACATGGTAAAAAATTAACCTATCATCCATTGGAAATTTGTGATGATCATACTCCCAAACATCATTTTTGTTACAAAATGCATTCTGCACGTATTTTCTAAACACTCTACAGATTCAAAATATATATTCTAATCTCATAATAAAAAAATAAAAAATGCAAAAAATAGAATGTAAAAAGTTAAAAAGTGGAACCCCCAAACACCCATAACCCAAACATGAGCACTATCCACATGTCGAAGCCCGGCATAAAGCAGCAAGCTATCCAATGGCGTCCCATTTAATGAACCATCCCCAGGGGCAATGCACGACCAGTGCCTCTTTCTCGTTCAGCTAAATAAATTAAGTGGCTTATTTTTTTTATTTAAATTTTTTTCAAAAGTTTATCGTTAATTTTGGGAGATTATTGCATTGTTATGACGAGAGAAATCTAAAAAGTAAAAAATTATTATCTTGAAATTAAATTTTTTTTGAATAAAGAAGGAGAAGGCAGCTGGGCTCTGCTAGACGCCGTGGGGTATTTGAGATGATTGTTATTGGGGAGAGAAGGAGAAGGCGGCTGGGGCGGAAGTAAGGGAGATGAGAGAGAGAGGCCCACATGAAGGTCCCCCAAGTTGAGACCCAGCCACCGACAGCAATTTCGGCTCGTGGATTCGGCGCCGGATTTTCTTCTCTGCCTGATTTGAGAAGGATCTTACGCATGATTTAGGAATTAATGTTTATGTGTTTTTTTTTTTTTTGGGGTAAATTTGCTTGAAATTAAAAAAGATTAATCGAATGTACAGCCAACAAGGGGCATATCCCAGGAGGAAAATAAAAGAAAAAAAAAATTGAAAAAATTGCGATAACACATGCATAACCCGCATGGAGAGTAGGGTAAAATAAATAAAATAACAAAAGTGCCGTGTGTGTAGTGATCATACCCCCGTTGCACTATCCATCTAAACGGAAGGATAGTACAACGGGGTATGATATGAAGTGATATGAAGAAATAACATGAAATTGAACTACTACCTGGCACATCCCGCTAGTGTAGGAAATAAAATAAATAGTCACGGCCAGAGATGACCAAAAGATAACCAACACTGAGGACTAGCAGCAATATAGCAAACGACATCAAGGTAAGTTGAACAGCTACTACAGAGGAACAAGGCACCAAGAAGAGACTCGAACCAGAGATGTCGGCATCTGACAGGGGGCCCCACCCTGCATACCACGCCCATTCCATCTGGCCTAATACTCTCTCATCCAAGCCTAAGGCTCGCCAGAAACAACCCGCTCTTAGCCAACTACTAATCACCGTCTCCAGAGAAGGGATAAGCAAACCAAGATACTACGCCAACTACCAATTAGAAGTGCGTGAATGTTTATGTGTTCTTTCTCACTTGTAGCTCTATATGTTGGTGTGCATAGGATAGGTAGTGTGGGAAAACAGAGAGTGGTGAGGAACTAGTACGAGGTTTCGTACGATTGAGATTTTACTTGTTGAATAATAATCTGAAATTTCTTCTCAATGGGTTGTGTCTTGTGTGTGTTTTTGTTTGGTTTGATACATCGGTATAACAAAATGGCCATTTTTGTTCTCTAATATCATTTGTTTTTCCTCTCAGCCGGTTGTGTGTGATTCGAAACTCAAAACACGAAATGCCATTTTTTTTTTTTTTTTGATAAGTGCAAATCGTATTAAGCTCAAAACAACAATAAAGTCTAGGGATAAAGTCTCTTACAACAACCGTCAGAAAACAACTCCAAACTAGCCATCGAAACTAACAAATAAGAACCAAGAAAACTAAGCAGGTAAGAAAATCCTACTAGATAAGTGTAACAACCCAAATCCTCAAACACCACAATTGTAACACAATCACCCTCAAGTCAAATTTAAATCCTTAAGATAGAACCCAATACCAAAATATTGTGATTAACACCCAAATAATTATATTGAGTAAAGCCCCCACAAAAGTACCAACACCTCAACCCGGTATATTTCCCTTGAAACTTCCTCTCAACTCTCGATCTCTTTGTTCCACAATAAACAAATTCGGAAAAGAGTTTTTAAAACTCACCCCTGGCTCTCGGATAAAAAGAAAATTGAGGTAGAGAGCCTCCTCCTTAATTTTGGTACACTAAAATTCCCACCGCCCCTTTTCTGATTTTTCCATGTCTCTACCCGAGAGCCCCTGAGCAACCACTAATTCCCCCTTCATCCCTCCTCCTCCTTTTTTCCCCAAAATTCAGACCTTTTATACCTATGATAAATAAGATACCTGTGCATGTACTCCACATATGCACACACCTCACACCATCACGTGCACACACCTTCAAATAAAGACACGCCAGAATTGCATGCAAATTTCACTATTTAATATACGGGTATTACAATATCCCCTCCTTTGAAAATTTCATCCCCGAAATTTATCTATTAAAAGCATGTAATTTAATTTCACGCTTCCGCTACGCACTCTGATTGCATCTCCCAATTTCATTATACCTCCATCCTCCCATTTATACTGTACTTGAACATCACAAGTGTCATCACACCAAAATATCACAAGTGTCATAAACATAGACAACTTTGGCGATAATTTTTTTTTCCTTTTTTTTTATCCCTTCTACAGGCCATCTCCATAATTTTCTTGCCACAAACAACTCTATATAAAGAGTATTTTCATCAAAAAAAATTCTATACCGGTGTAAATCCGAGTTATAAAAGCAACATTACTAACACATAAATTCCCTACTACAAAAATTACGCCTATACGCGCGGCATAAGAAAAGAAAGTATCACACCACTAACGCATAAGAACATCGCCATTAAGATATATATATCACCACACATGCATAGATATATCGCCACACAGGCCACGCCACATAGGCACAAGTATATCGCCACACAGGCTATAAACCACGCCACCAAGGTTGAATCCATAACGCCACTAAGGCAATAATCATACCGCCACTAAGGCTAAATCCATAACGCCACTAAGGCAATAATCATTCCATAACGCCACTAAGGCAATAATCATACCGCCACTAAGGCCACGCCACTAAGGCTAAATTCATAACGCCACTAAGGCAATAATCATACCACCAAATCCATAACGCCACTAAGGCAATAATCATACCGCCACTAAGGCCACGCCACTAAGGCTAAATAAATAAATTGGCACCAAGCCAAGCACAATATCGCTACTTATCACAACTTTCCACTTTCGTCATAGTAATCACAAACCACCCTGGAATCATGCCATTGTCCCTTAATGATCGATATATTCCATAGTACAACAAAATCATAGGAAAACAAAATTAGAAGTGCAGAGAATTCCCACTTTTCCCTCTTCTCCTTAAGCTGTGAGTAATAGTGCACCCATTCACACCCTGTGCAAAGCCTTGGTAATAACACGAGATTATGCTAACCCACAAGTCATTAACTGTCCTGCTAAGAATGTACAAGCATTAGTGTAAAACAATTTATGGAAGAACAATAACCACACCACCACCTAACAAAAAACCAACATAAGTCTTTCTAATACTTGAATACACATAACTAATCTCTAGCATAAACCGTCAATTTTAATTTGCTTTGCACTAGAAATTATATCAGCTAGAAGGAAGAAAGGTCTTTGGTCGCAAGAGAAGTCAACACCGACCAACCACCCCAAACTCAATTGAGAAACAGAATAGCTACTACCATACACATAATTAGGAATCTCTACAAATATATCCTTCATAGCTAGTATTATACGTGGATCACACACACCATTTTCTTCTTTTTTTTATATTCTCCAAAAGAGCTATCACACAGCAAAACATATTTTGTATATAACAAAAACATCAACTCGTCAATAGAAATCCAAACCCATTTACCAATTCTCCTAACCCACATATCCCATGTAAGACTTACCGCCTGTGCTCTGACACCAACTGTAACAACCCAAATCCTCAAACACCACAATTGTAACACAATCACCCTCAAGTCAAATTTAAATCCTTAAGACAGAACCCAATACCAAAATATTGTGATTAACACCCAAATAATTATATTGAGTAAAGCCCCCAACAAAAGTACCAACACCTCAACCCAGTATATTTCCCTTGAAACTTCCTCTCAACCCTCGATCTCTTTGTTCCACAATAAACAAATTCGGAAAAGAGTTTTTAAAACTCACCCCTGGCTCTCGGATAAAAAGAAAATTGAGGTAGAGAGCCTCCTCCTTAATTTTGGTACACTAAAATTCCCACCGCCCCTTTTCTGATTTTTCCATGTCTCTACCCGAGAGCCCCTGAGCCACCACTAATTCCCCCTTCATCCCTCCTCCTCCTTTTTTCCCCAAAATTCAGACCTTTTATACCTATGATAAATAAGATACCTGTGCATGTACTCCACATATGCACACACCTCACACCATCACGTGCACACACCTTCAAATAAAGACACGCCAGAATTGCATGCAAATTTCACTATTTAATATACGGGTATTACAATA
>BPLS01027822.1:17667-39586 GCA_019656275.1 Rhododendron kiyosumense
AGCCTCAATTCCTGCACAAAGATTGATTCTCCAAAGACTGTTTCATCTTTCTCCTTGAGCTAAGGAAGTCCCGAACATCAGCTACAATGCTTCTTATCACCTGATCTTGCCCCATCACTTTCCCTTGAAAAATTCGACAATTTCGCTCCCTCCATAGACCATAGACAGTTGCTGCTAGGGAACATTGAAGACTAATAGATTTCAAACTCTTACCATTGACCTACACACAGGACCAGTGAAGAACCTCCACCAGACTACCAGGCACATTCAGAATCATATTTTTGATAGCCATATGCTGCCACACAACAGTGGAAAAAGAACATTCAAAGAATAAGTATTGGTGAGTTTATTAGCACACATACAAAGAGGGCAAATGCCATCCAACTGCATACCCCAACTTCTCAACCGATCTTTGGTGCTAAGTCTTTGAAGGACAGCCAACCAAAGAATAAAAGACCATCGAGGGACAATATTACCACCCCAGACAATCTTGTGCCAAGACTGAGTTGGATACCTTTTCCTAATAGCATTACAAGCTGACTTAACAGTAAACATGCCACTTGGATGAGGTAACCAATAAACAGAATCTTCAGTGTTAGGATTTGGTCTCAAACTTGGGGAAGTATGAGCCATAATAGTTTGAATGGACTGATTTCTCAATCTAGGCCAGCACCAATCACCTTGTTCTATAATAGTATCAACTTTAGCCCATAAAGCTCTGCCCAAATTAGTCACAACCCTCTCACCAAACTTAGCATACAAAGGACCCAAGTTATGCCAATTATCCAGCCAAAGAAAAGTATTTGCCCCATTACCAATAAGACATCTGATAATGGGTTGGCATAGGTTCCTTAAGCCAAGGATTTTTCTCAAAGTCCAAGAAGAATCACAAGGAATATCCATGGTCCAAAGACAGTTCTCTTTAATGAAATATGTGTGTATCCACTTAACCCAAAGGGTGTCAGCCTTCTTACACAAAGCCCATAAATGCCTTAGCATAGAAGCCCTATTCCAGTCCTTTAGTCTTCTAAACCCCAAACCCCCTTCCTCCTTAGGACAACAAATCTGATCCCACTTAACTTTAGCCCCGGAATGCTTAAGCTCAGTACTAGACCAGAGAAAAGCCATTAGAGTACATTCAATCTCTTTAATCACTTTACTAGGAATGATAAAAATAGAGCTCCAGTACACTTGAATGCTGAACAAAACAGACTGAATGAGCAAAGCCCTCCCACCATAAGATAATGTCTTAGAATCCCAGCTCAAAATTCTGTGAAGAATTTTTTCCTTCAACATAGCACAATCTTCAGCTTTAAGCTTAGAAGAGATCAAAGGAACACCCAAGTATTTAATTGGAAAATGACCTTTAGGAAAAGGAAGGCAAGCCCTCATTTGAGCCTTAAGATGCACATCGACACCCCCATAGAAAACAGCACTTTTATGGATATTAGGTTGAAGGCCAGAGAAGGAGTGGAAATCATTCAGAACCCCAGTAATTAGCTCAAAAGAAACTTGATCCACACTACTCAGGATGAAAAGGTCATCAGCAAAAGCAAGATGGCAGATATTCAAAGCACTACACTTGGGATGGTAAGAGAAACCACCATTGTGGACTTTGTATTTGAGAATAGCAGCAAAAGCTTCCATAACAATCAGGAAAAGGTAGGGTGAGATAGGGTCACCTTGCCTTAAGCCTCTATAACCAGGAAAATAACCCTCCATATTCCCATTAATGACCACTGAGTATTTAGCTGAGGAAACACATTGCTTAATCCAGTACACAAACAAACTAGGAAATTCCATACAAGTCATAGTGTCAAAAAGGAAATCCCAATCAACCGAGTCATAGGCTTTCATAAGATCAATTTTGATTGCACATCTAGGAATACCATGATCTCTATGATAACCTCGAACTAACTCTTGCATCAGAAGGACATTATCAACAATTGATCGTCCTTTGATAAAAGCAGATTGAGCTTGATCAATAACAAAGGGCAAAACACATTGCATCCTATTTGCAAGGATTTTAGTAATGCATTTATACTTCACATTGCAACATGATATAGGCCTATAGTCTTTGACAGAGGAAGGAGCACTAACCTTTGGAATCAAGGAAATAGCAGTGGCATTCCATTCTTTAAGAAGCATACCAGATTCAAAAAAATAGGTAACAGCTGAAACAAAATCACTTCCCACCACATCCCAACTTTTCTGGAAAAACAAAGAGTTGAAACCATCAGGCCCAGGGGCTTTATCCCCATTAATGGACATAAGAGCAGCCTTTATTTCAGTTACAGTCACAGGAGCAACAAGCATAGCCCTAAGGTGATGAGGAACTTTTGTTTGGATAGCTTGAGTAAGAACAGGAACAGAATCAGTTTTTCCCATGAATGGAGTACCCAACAGACCAATATAGTAACCCAAGATCTCCTGCTTAACAGCCTCAGGATCATCAATCAACATACCAACAGAATTAGTGAGGCTAAGGATTGTGTTTCTTGCCCTATGGGAGCACATTTTCCTATGAAAGTACCTAGAATTCTGATCACCAAGAGCAAGCCATTTAATCCTAGCTTTCTGCTTCAAGAAAGATTCCTCAGCCATTCTTAACTCCACATATTTACCCAACATATCTTTCTCAGAATGACACAAAACAAAATCAAAAGGAGATTGAAAATACGAGGCTTGTACTCTATCTAACTCCTCCTTTGCCTCACATACTCTTTTACTGATGTTAGAGTAGTACTGAAAATTAAACTTTTTGAGAACACCTTTTAATCTCTTCAGCTTAGTAGAGAGCACAAACATAGGCCTACCAGTCACATACTCAGTCCAAGACTGGATCAAAACCTCTTTAAAAGTTGGATTTTGAAGCCAAAAGTTGAAAATTTTAAAAGACCCTTTTCTGTGTAAACAAGGCAGCACAGTTAACACCATGGGACAATGATCTGACAATCCAGGAGCAAGAAAAGAAGTTTCACAGGTAGGGAAAGCCACCAACCACTGATTATTAGAGATTACTCTATCAATCCTACTTTTATTATCTCCCAAACCACCTCTTTTATTAGTCCAAGTGAACCAAAAACCCTTAGCTTGTAAATCATCATGAAGAATATCAGCTAAACACTGATTGAATTCAGCAGCTACATGAGAGTCGAAACCTACTAGTCTCTCTGAAGCTGCTCTAACAGTATTGAAATCACCCATTTGAACCCAAGGCTTAGTACCAATAGAGGTAGCAGTGGTTCTCATATCATCCCACAACTGTCTTTTATCAATAGCTCTATTATGCCCATATACCACAGATAGAACAAAAGAAGCAGAACCATCCAGAGGAAGAAATTCAGAAACAATCAGTTGATCGGAAGAAAACAAGACATAACTGCCAAAAATAGTAGGATCCCACCCAAGGAAAATCCGAGCAACTGGACCCACAGAGTAGTTATGAACACTCAACCAGTGAGAAGGAAAACAAGACTTAGCAGTAGAAGAAATATTAGAATCTCTAACTTTAGTCTCCACAACACCCATGACAGACAATTTATGAGAAGAAATAAAAGATCTAACCTCTTGTTGCTTAAGAGGATTATTGAGTCCCCTTATATTCCAAGCACCGACTTTGAATGATTAAGAAGAAAGAACTTTACCAACCGTCCCCTTGCCAGGACCACCAGGACCAGAATCAGCAGGAATAGCACCCTTGCTAGGCTTCTTAGTACCCTTACCACGGCCCCTACCTTTCTTCTTAGGGGGAGGAATCTCAGAATTTTCAACAATCAAACCCTCATTAAATTCCTCATCAGAAGGAAGAGAAATAAGAACTTCATCTGGATCAAGAAAGGCCTGACCCGCATCACTTTGTAAGATCGAAAACATATTCTCCCCAACCATAGTACCAGAAGTAACGAAATGCCATTTTTGTTCTCCGTTCAGTGTTCTGTCCGAGTATTGCAGACCTCGAAATTGATCGGAAATTTTTTATGATACCAGATTATTGTTTGTCGTGTTGAGACGATTTGAACGGTACAAGACCCATCGCCAATGGAGGTCTGTTGAGTCCTCAGGCTCCGCTCGTTTTTGGTGCGTTTCCGAGAGTGAAATCTATTCTTGGCAGTGATTGCCACGCGCCATTCCAAGGAAGAAGAAGACCAGACGTGCCCAAGTTAGGGAGAAATTTTTCCCGACCTGGCACCCGCTCGGCACACTCAAGTCGTCCGATACATTTTTAGATGGTTCGGATTAAAACACACACTCTCTTTTCATTCCAACACTTTCTCTCTCCAAATCTGAGCCGTCCAAACCCGTAATGGACGGCTCGGATTGCCGAGCGGGCACTACTGGTACCCGCTCGGCACTGAAATTTTTTTCCAAGGTTTAACCCAAGGTTAAGAGGGGACCCACAATAAATGATGCTGGGTAGAACAAAAGTACAACATTTGGGGAATTTGATGCCGTGGCGCTTCCCCATTAGTTATCCGGAGAGAACTTTTTCTCATATTATTGTATTTGTATCTTATCTTATCTTAGCATATTCTACAAAGAAAATTTATTTGAGTTCATCCGACAAATGTCCTTTGATGAGGAATAAAAACAAAAAATTAAGAATAATAAAAAAAATAAGAATTTTAGTAATATTAGATTAGATTAGAAAAACAAGCTGAAAATTACTCAAATTTGGTAATAAAAAAAAAAAAGCTTGTTTACTATGCCGAACGGAAATAAGTCGGAGAAAGCCGAAAAATTCTCTGCTGTAAGGCATGATGGGCTTGGGCTTCGTCTGGGCTCAAAGTTCGTAAACTTGGTTTGGTCAGAGTCCAACAATATTCACGTTTTGGCCCATTGAGATTTTGGCATAAACAATAAACAACAACGAATTACTATTCATCAAATCATTTCATTCTAGACTAAATAAATAAAGTAAAATCCAAAGTCATTGTACATGTCTATTTTTGATGAAGTTTATCGGTTTCGAAACCTAACAATTGAGAGTGGAGTATCAAATAAGATCCATATGAACAATTGAAAATATGTTGAAGGAAAAAATTTTGGAAATTTCTCGTTCTCCAAGTTTCACATTATATAATGTTTAAAATCTCCCTAGGCGGGCTTTTGGGATTTTATAGGCCTTGTTTTACTTAGCGGATTTTTGGTTTTTGTCCCTATTTAATTTTTTTTCGTATTTTTTAATTTTGCGTCAAATTTTTGTGAATTATTGGTTCGTTTCAATGGGATTTTTGAGCTTTATCTTGGATATTTTTCAAAATATTTGGGTAAAAGTTATAATTTTTTACTTTTTTAATTTCTCTCGTTGGACAAACTAGTAATTCACAAAAGTTTGATACAAAACTAACAAATACGAATTTTTTAATAAGGACAAAATCAATAAAGCCCAAAAAGGAATGTGAGATAAGCCGGCTGCATGGGAGACACAGCCTTGCTAGAAGTACATACATGTGTGTACAAATCTTGAGTACATACACCTTTGGGATCCATCTTGTGCTTCACAAATATGATCGAATCCGCTTATTTTGTTCAAAATATGTTGTTTAGGTTTTCTGTAAAATATCAGCTCAACCCGTTATCGGTAAGAGGGTATACGAAATATCCAACTTTCCTTCAGTTTTCTCAGAGAAAGTTGAATGTTTCGTAAACGCTCTTATCGATATCAAATTGAACTGATATTTTATAGGGGCCCTAAAAAATATATTTTGAACAAAATGAGCTGCTTGAATCAGATTTGTGAGACTCGAGACGGGTTCCAAAAGCGTATGTACACGAGGTATGTACGCCCATGTCGTATGGATATTCTTTTTGTGGGAGACAAACGTTAAAGCTCACATTAGGAAAAACTTGCGGGGAAAGGGCAACTTTGGTCACCCTCAAGGAAGATCATTGTCGTTAGTTGCAGCTAACTTTCCTTTTTGTCATACGGAAAACAAGAGAACAATTTTTTATTGCCAAATATTGTATACATTAGCGGAGGTTAGTAATGTATTAGTATGTTAGCCAACAGAGAATTCAAAGGCCATCCATAGCTCTGAACTCCAAATTTGCTACCCGTAGGACTTGAACCTCTGCCTCTGCTGTGGAAGGAGGGTGAAATAACCAACTTCACTAGGAAGGATTTCTCTCAAGAGAACAAATTTACCACAAGAGTTTTGCATCGTTTGGGATTTATACAGTATCAATTAGCCTTCTAGGTTTTCAAATACTATATGTTAGGATCATCTTGTTAGAGATTTGTCTGAAGCCAAACAAAGAAAAGAAATCACAAGATGAGAAAAAACAAAAATGATCGAGTATTTTCCGCAAGTGGAGGGCTCCCGCTAGCCGGTCTAGTTCTTCGGTCAATACTTGCTGAAGAAAGAATGTACAATTTGTTATATCAATCGTCAATGATATTACCAATCAACGAATTACTGGTTTGGAGAGGGACAGGGGCAGATCCACATTGAAGAACCCGGAAGGATCACGTGACCCCTGAACTTTTTAATTTTGTGATTTTACCCCGATTAGTATATGATATTATTTCATTGATTAACCCCTAAAAAATTGCACTTGGTGCCCCATTGACATGTAGAAATTCTCAAAAAGCATGAAAATAATCACTTAATCAATGTGCTTAACTTTCTTTATCAAAAATACCTCTTTGTCCTGATCATGAATCTACGGTCCATCGTTTGATTGTTTGTATTTGTTTTTCGAAATTCATTGATTATATGTGTTTTGTGAGATTTACAATTTTGATTCCTAATTTAATTGCTAGGCATTTCATCTTGTGGGGTTTTGATATCTTCAAATTTATGTTGATTGCACATGAATTTGTGATTTTCAATATAGTCAGAAAACTCATCTCTAAAGCCTCTACAAATTTGACTTAAAATAGTTCCGTGCTTGATTGGGAGAAAAAAATTTCAAACTTGGGATTAATTTAGAGTGCCCCTCCCGTCTTTAATTCCTATTTGAATTTCTTATGAAAGAATTTGAATCAATTTTAAGGAATTGTAATTGCTAAAGTCATTTGGCCATCTTTGAAGTACGTACGCACGTAATAACAAAACATTTGACTAACTTTGCGGTGCAAAATTTTCTGAGCTCAATATTTCTAACATTTCCTAGACTCTGACTTTTGTTTGGCCAGTGAAGTCGACTTTGATTAGAACAAGTTGTACGGACAACCGACCTCGTCACCTCGTGCTTTGTTTTTTGGGTTGCAAAGCCGACTTTAGACATAAAGTCAAAGATAGTCCGGATCCAATGAGGGATCCCGCACGGTTTTACTGTGCGGGACTCCCCTTCCCGAGCCAATTTTGACAATTCAAGCTGCTCAAAATGATCAGAAAGTGATTTTAAGAGTACTCGCGTGAAATTAGCAAAAAAAATGATCAGGAAGGGCTTGATCTGAACTGATTTTTATTGAACAGTTTAGTAAAAAAACTGCTCGGATCAAGCTCTTCTTGATCATTTTTTTCGCTGATATCTCATGGGTATCTTTAAAATCACATTCTGCACACTTTAAGCGGCTCGGATCGTTGAAAATTTCTCAAGAAAGGAGAGTCCCGCAAAGTAGCACCGTGCGGGATCCCTCATTGAAAAATTGCTCACGTCCAAGAATGGGGAAAGAATATAATATCCAATTGGAAGCCCAAAAATGTCACATTAGAAATCCACATCACTTTCGACCTCTGCGTATAATTTCCTTTGATTAGAAATCCGTGCATTGAAGAAACCTGTCACATTAGATACCCTTCTACATTTATCAAATTTATTAATTGTGATGAGAATCTTAAAAATCTACATTTAACAAAAAAAAAAAAAAAAACGTTCATAATGGACATTACAAAATTATTCGTGGTAATCTATATATATGAGGTCATGGGAAAGATATTGGCCGTGTTTGCAATAACTGTGGATAAAGATTTTAAATTTCGGATTTTAGTAGAAGTTTTGAGAAACTTGTTTGTTACAACTATGAGATTATGGAAATCTTTTTTTGAGAATTTGTGGTGCAATATTCAAAAGCTACCTAAACCCAGCTTTGACAATTGTGAGAATTTTCAGGTTCTCAGAATCTGTAAATTCTAGAAATCGGTTATGTAGAATTTTTGATAAATATTTTAAACTGATTTTTTGAAGCTAGAATCAAAAAATTTGTCAAAATAATTTTTCGCAAACACCCACATTGTTAATTTCCACTTAGACCATGCACCGTGTTTCATTCCTTTTTCACAAGGAAAGAGAATAATACTAGTGTTATTACACTTTCTACATTCTCCATTTTCTTGAAAAAAACAAGAAACTTACAAAAAATACCTGATCAGCCACTAATATTCATCTCCCGTCTCAGTTGTTATTACCACCTAACAAAAAAAAAAAAAGTTTCCAATCTTTCCCTCACATTTAAACTTTCTCTCCTAATAATTTTTCACATTCACTGTTGAATTATAAATCCATGCGAGATAAATACCACCAAAATATAACGTTAATTTTGTCGTACTTCCGTGCATAGCATGGTCACTGCGCGTGCTAAAATCACAAACACATTTGTTAGTAATTGTGTCGATCAGTTGATGTAGGCCAGCTTCAATTGGTGCAACACTAGGCCAATGCTCTCCCGAACGTCTAAGGGAACCTTCACCAAAATTTTCGGTGCCATAAGAGCCAGCCAGCTACCTACAAGTTAGGTGGCAAAAGGTGTAATCTTTTATGGACATGAGTACTTCAATTTCCATGCAGCTTTGAGTTGCTTCTGTCAATTTGCTTGCCAATTATTTATCCCAAAAAAAAAAAAAAAATTAGAAAAACAGAAGTTGAAGATGACTTTAATTACAACTACCACTAGACTTTTGCATTGGTTGATATGTAATTATATATAGTCGTCGGAGAATAGTAAACCATGAGGCAAAGTAGGCGCGAGGTTGCATTTAATTAATCATGAAAATCAATCCAAAAAGTTTCCGGAGTCAATACGAAAAAGACTTTCGAGATCGATGTCCTTAATTATTGTGGACTTCGCTGCCACTAAACCAGGAATAATTACGAATATCCTGTCTAATTCCTGGTTTAGTTTGGGGTTTGACGGTGGATGATGGCGCTCGCGATGGGGTTTGACCGTGGAGGGCGTTTGGGGTGATTTGATTTGGATGTTGGCGGTGTCACCTCTCACATACATGTGGGCTCCACACACACTACTATGTGTGGGCCCCACATGCATATGAGAGGTTGTGTACGTTGTTGTATTTTAATTGTTTTGTGAGTAGCATTGTTGTTTTCTTTTTTGTTCTCTTATTCTTGGAAAGTTGAAAACTATTTGCTCTTATCTTCAACCTAATTTTGTTCTACAGCATAATTTAAAATATCAACTACTTGCAAAAGCCACCAACCTTACTATATATAGTATTTGATATAAAGTAATATAGTATTAAAATCCAATTGGTGGGGTAGACCGTGTTTGGTTCCTTTTGTGACGACAAATGACATACTTTCTCCAATTATTGAATTGTTTTCACCCTAAGAAAGTCATTAATTCAAATTCGAACCCCTTTTAATTATGTTTTCGTATTGTCAACCCATTTCATATATACGAATTAGTCCTAACCTATTACTCAAGTACTCTGACTTGAAAAGCCACTTGGCTCGGGATGTATTTTAAGGGGAAAAAATATGTTTTTTTTGCTCGACCAAGAATAAAATCTTATAGGATCGAGTTTCACTTAAGCTTATAGTTGCTAGATTATCTCCCTAATCAGATGTCAATCTTATTGAGAATCAAGATTTACTAGTCTTCATATCTCCAGAAGGTTTCAGAGAATTCAACATTATTTTAGAGTAATCTGGAATATCCTAGAATATGATAGAGTATTCTAGAACTCTTTCGAATAGCTCCGGGTTTCTAATCTACTACTGTATAAAAGGTGTGGAAAGTTCTAGAATTTTGTTGAGGAGAAACCACCTAGTCGAGAATCCAAAAAAAAAAAAAAAAAACTAAAATAAAGTCATTAATATGGAACAAGAACCATAACATTCATTAATAAGCATTAGTTTATTGTATAGCCAACACATAAGCCAAACAAACCTATAATTACATCAAGTACTCAAAGCCTTATAAATAGCACACAAATACTCAACCAACAGAATTAAAATTAATGAGCAAAACAAACTTGAAATTACATCAACTCCTGAAGTCTCTTGAATGAGAAATATGATATGGGAAAGTGAAACCCTAACCTAAAAGTCGAAAACTAATATACTTATATAGACGGCTATACATATAAGCATACATACATCATATACACATATGAGGGGGTTTCTAACGTGACAGGGCGGGGATCGAGTGGGGATTGGGGTGAGGATAGACACATATTTACCCTCTACCCATTCCCTGAATTTAAAAAAAATAAAAAAATTATCCATGAATCTTACCCAATCTCCAAAAAAAATCCCCGAATCCCCTACCCATTCACGATGAGGATCAGATTGGGTAGGGTCGGATAGACCGAAATGGTCATCCCTACTCCTCTCCATGTGTTCATCTTTTGTTTGATTTTATCTATTAGTATTTCCATGTGTGATTAAGGGAGTGCTTTCGGGAGTGAAAAATTTGTTATTTGTGGTTGGAAAGTTGTTAGGTGTTTTCAGTATTAAATAAGAGTTAATAAGTTGTTGAGAAATGTTAAGTTGTTTCCGATATTGAATAAATTGTTGATGGGTATTTGAGTGAAAAAGTTGTTGGTAAAAACTTTTTTGTTTGTAGAAATGAGATGGTAAAATGCTGAAATTTTTTGTTAATGGAAACGGTGCCTAATTTTATGCTTTAGACATTTCTGAAGTATTAGAACAAATGAGCTATTTTTCAACATTTTTTTTGGTGCATTGACTGGATGTGTCTGTTTAAAGCTTATTTGAAAACAATTATAGAATAGGTCAACTAGGTGGCGGGGTGGTTACTGGTCAACAATAGAGAGTGATAATTCATTTAAGGGCAAATTTCACTCAGACCCCCTGAGGTATATGACAATGATAGAAAGTACTCCTCAGTTTTCAAAAATGACAGAAACCTCCCTTACTTTACAGTTTGGGTTTCATTCCGTTAGTTTCCGTTAGTTAAATGGACGGAAAATGTACGGAAATGTACGGAAAATGAAATTTTCAATTTTATTTAGTTCTACACCTATCTTAGGGCTCTCATAAAAACTCCTAGAGTTAAAAATTAATTATGATCATTTAGGATAAAATAGTTAAAAAAATAAAATCTTCGCACCAATTCAAACGGATTAAAAATTGGAGCACGTAAGTATCTGCTCTTCATTTGGTTCTATGGTTTTCTTAAAGTTCTCATTGAAAATCCTAAAGTGAAAAATTAATTATGACCCTTTAGGATAAAATAATCAGAAAAATACGATTTTCGCACCAATTCAAACGGATTGAAAATTTGAGTACTTAAATATCTCCTCTTCGTTTAGTTTTACGGCTATCTTAGGGCTCTCATTGAAAATCTTAAAACCAAAAATTAATTATTGCACTTTAAGATAAAATAATAAAAAAAAAAGATCTTTGGGCCGATTCAAATAGATTGAAAATTGGAGTACTTAAATATTTGCTCTTCATTGAAAGCTCTAAAATCAAGTGAAAAGCAAAATTTTTAAATGCTCCAAATTTTAATCCGTTTAAATCGGTGCGGAGATTTTATTTTTTTAACTATTTTATCCTAAATGATCATAATTAATTTTTAACTCTAGGACTTTTAATGAGAGCCCTAAGATAGGTGTAGAACTAAATAAAATTGAAAATTTCATTTTCCGTACATTTTCGTACATTTTCCGTCCATTTAACTAACGGAACTAACGGAATGAAACCCAAACTGTAAAGTAAGGGAGGTTTCTGTCATTTTTGAAAACTGAGGGGTACTTTCTGTCATTGTCATATACCTCAGGGGGTCTGAGTGAAATTTGCCCTTCATTTAAATTGGCCCTTAGGTGACGTGTCATCTACAAATTCTTTTGCCACTAGTAACTGTGTATGCTGTGTATATATAGCTTTGTATAGATGAAGAGATCACGACCAGGTACCACTTTTCAGTTCCGAAAAAAGCCGAAGGGCCACTTTTCATTTCTCAATCATTTTTCATATCACTCTAAACTTTTGAATACCACAGAATCCATGGAGGAGGAGAGGATTGAAACGACGATGAGCAACTTACCCCCTGAAATCCTTCGCCAAATCGTTTCATTAATCCCATTGAAAGAGGCTGTAAGAACCAGCACTCTCTCCACCTCATGGAAAACCCTCTGGACTCCATTCCAAGTCGAATTTGACTCCGACCCAAATCAAATTACCAGTGATACCGACGATGAAGCTAGCAAGAATATAAATCAAATCGTGGGTTTGCTCTCGAAGTCCTCCAGTTCTCCAGAGCTTTGGAGATTTTCTCTCCAAACGGAGAAGACACAGAAACCTCTGTTTTTCTCAGCTGCCAAGGGTGGAGGAGGAGGAGGAGAAGAGCTGCATCTTGATTTCCTTGCAAAAGAAAATGAAATTCAGCGTAATTTCAACTTGGTTTACGATCCGACTCCTCGAATCTCCAATTTGTCTTCGATAACGACTCTGCATCTGGTTTCTGTCAACAAAATTGCCGAGGACTTGGTTTCGACTCTGTTTTCCAGCTGCCGGTTTCTCGAGAGCTTGAAGCTTGAGAAATGCAGTGGGATTCAGAGCATCGATATCAAAGCAAGTGACTCTCTCAAGAGTTTTGAAGTGGTGGGTTGTGAAGAGTTAGAAAGTATCGCGATTTCTGCACCGAATTTGAAGTCGTTGTGGTACAGAGGAGCACTTCCTCTGATTCAAATAAATGGATGTCTGAATTTGGTTGATGTGGTGCTTGATTTGAGAGAAGGTTTTGGCAGAAGTGAATTTGATTGTGAGGATATTTTGAATCTTCTTTCCTCTCTCAAGGATGTTGAGATTCTCAAGATTAGTGGGTGGCTTCTTGAGGTATTTTTTACAATCTTTTGAGAATCCTCCTTCTTCTTCTTCTTTTCACTTTATTTGAGTTTCTTGAATGCTCAATTTGTTGGAGTAGTATCTAACTTGAACCAGGATTTTGTAAACACAGAGGCCGACCTATGCACTAAATTTTGAAATTTGAAAGTTTGGGAATCTAATAGTTTGTTTGGTTTGCCTTGTTTGGTTGGTGTTTTGAAAATTTTTTTGAAAAATTGTAGGGGTAATGAGTGGAGAGAAATAGAGAGAGAAATGTTAGAAGTAGGAGAAATTTAGGGGGAATTTTTTGAAAAATTCTTTTTGAGTATGGAAGAGAACAAGGCATTAAATTTTAAGGGAGGTTTTTTTGGTAGTAAGTAGAGAGAGATAGAAAAAGAAATGAGATTAATAATTAAAAGAAAAACTTATGAGAGGCCATGCACATAGAGAAATTGGGTTTTAGGACAAAAAACAAACACATTTTTATATCTAAATAACACCCAAAACAAATTACAATACTTAAATGTTCTCACCAAACCAAAAAAAAAATTAATTTAAAAAAAAAACCCGAAACCGCGCGGGGGCCTTGGCCCCCATATGACCACACTTCCCTCCGTCTCTGACTTGAACTAGTTTTTCTCCACTTGAAAAAGTGGTTGTGTGCAGCAGGGGTGGTTTTCGAAAGGCTTCAGTTCAGATTCAACAAGTTGAAGGAATTAAGGTGGTTTGATGCTTTGATGAACCAGACAAAGAGGGATTCATTGGCTTGCTTCTTGCACATATCACCTCACTTGGAAATATTGTTCGTCAAGGTGAGACAATAATAGGAAACTGATACATAACCAAAACCATTTATTAAACAATTTTTTGGGCGTAATCTTGGATATTTTCAAGAATATTAAGGTAAAAATTATAATTTTTTACTTTTTCGATTTGTCTCGAATAATCCACAAAAAATTGAAGCAAAATTAACAAACGCAAAAAATATATATATTTGAACAAAGACAAAACTCAAAAAGCCAAAAAAACAAAAACCCCCATAAAGCTCTTTGTGGAACAAGGCCCTAAACCATGAAAGAATTTGTGCAGAGTAGACTCTAAAACTTAAAAGTGAAAGTACACATAGACTTCCTCAACTATGTTTTTTTCATGGGGATCCCCTAAAATTTAAAATCATCTATATAGACCCCCTCAACTATATGAAATGAAAATTCACTAACTCTGTTAACGGAATGAGGCAAAATGACAATTCTACCCCTAAAAAATCTCTCACACTGACCCCCTCATTTAAAAAAATTGTCTACACTAACCCCTTCATCTTAACGGTCTTTTTGACAGAATGATGTTAATTGGTTAACGATTATAGTTGAGGGGCTTGTATGAATGATTTTAAATATTAGGGGGTCTCTGTGGAAAAAAGTAATAATTGAGGGGGTCTCCGTGTACTTTCACCAAACAATTAAACGTTACCTAACAGATCTTAAAGTTTTTTTCGTGAGAAAGTTGTGATAAATGCGAGAAAATGAAATAAAAATATAATAAAACTAATATACTATGCATGTATTAGCTAGATTTTGTTTCCTTAGAAAGTGGTCATCTATATTTCATGAAATTTATTCCTCTTTTCGCATATACCTTATTTTGAAGGAAAATAAATTTTCTTCTCATTACCTTTCTTCCACTTCATTTTCTCCCCATTTTTTCTCTTCTTCTTAACCCATTGGAATTATGTGCAGATTGATCAAAATTTGAGCTCCATCCCCTGCCCATATTTCCACCAATACTGGCACGAGCCTCACTTGTGGATGGACTACAAAACAGTGACGTCGCATGCTTGTCAACTTGAACATCTGAAACTCATTCAATTGGAAGGTTTTACAAATGAAGAGGATGATCAGTTGATGATGCTAATGAATCTTTTGCTGAGGCAGTCAGTGGCTCTTAAATCCATGACTGTGATATCACCAGAAAAAGAGGCACGCCAAGTCACGAAAATACCAAAGAGTCAATTAAAGCAGACATCCGCGTGCAATCCAAAGCGGATAGTTATTTCTTCTCGGAACGAGGACTACTTTTTTGGATTAATCGAAGATGGAAATAATTTCCTTCGGTTGTAAATTTAGGTGATCAAGCTTTTGATTTTCTTTTTCCCGAGGGAGGGAGGACTGAACTGTGGTAAAATGGGAGGAATTGGATGGCCCTACAAAAATAATTGACAGAATAAAATCAATTCCGTACAGATTAGACTTGTTTTTTTACGTAACTGGACATGCAAGAAAAAGTCTTCCCGTTATATTTCCGTTCGACAAAAATAAAAAAGTCTTCCAGTTTACAATGTCAAATTTATTTGATCCATGAATACTCCCTTTCACATTGTGCCAACTTTGTTTGCTTTTATGGAACGTAATCTGTGGATAAAATCGGGAGAATCGTGCCTCACGGATATATTGGTTCGAAACCAGATTGTAGGACTACTGGTCCAGACACGGATTGTATTTTCTTAGAACCACGCGTGACTCACGATTCGATCTTAGGATTCATAAGCATCCAAACCGATCTAGAGCGTGCACAACCCTTGTTTTGAATTAGGGTCAATGTCAATATTTTACGAGTACTTCCTATAACATTTGAAGTTGCATATACAGTATTACAAAATAGGGAATTGATATTCACACTCTCTTTTTTGTTATCCACACTCTTTTTTTGTTTAATTGTTAGTGTTGAATTTTATTTATTTTTTTGATAAAAGACAAAAAAAAAAAAAGAGTATGGATAACAAAAAAGGAAATGTGAATATCAATCAATCTATATTATAAAACAGAAGGGTGTGGGGACAAGTTGTTGGAATGGCTAGGATTGATTTGATCTAAGGGCTCATGTGTGCTTTCCAAATTCTTTTAAGAAAGCACTCACACTCTTACAAATATATTACAAAAACGCCATCAATTTGTTTTCTTTCCCTGCCAATCAACTTCTGTTCCTCTCCTTTGATTGTCCAGCCACAGTCATCGCCCTTGCCGGTGAGTCACTCGGAACCCGGAATCCACTGTCCTTGGTAACATACTCTCTCGCTTTTTCTCTGATACGTAGTACTTTTTGGGTTTTGGTTATCATTTTCTCTATTTTTCTTTATCTTTTCTAAATTTTTTATCGCTACCTAAAAATTAAAATAATGTTTTGAGCCACTATCAAGATTCAAATGGTAATTTCAATTCCAATCGGGGTGAGTAGTGCCGTAAGCATGGGCCGGGGTGGGTAGTGCCGTAGGCAAGGGTGTGGGGACAAGTTGTTGGAACGGTTTAGATTCATTTGATCTAAAGGCTATAATGCATCCTCCCACTTCTCGGTTAAGTGCCCATGATTTTCACCTAAATCACACAACTGCCATCCCCATCCAACTGAGATGCGTAGTGCCGTAGGCACGGGTTAACACTAGTCTCTATTATAAAACAGAAGGGTGTGGGGACAAGTTGTTGGAATGGTTTGGATTTGTTTGATCTAATGGTTGAGAGACATTCTCTTCATTTCATTAAAGAGCCCATAGTTTTAAGTTAAATTACACCACTGTCATCTCCTTCTATCCGGGATGCGTAGTGCCGTAGGTACGGGCTAGCACTAGCTCCCTATGTAATATTAGGAATTGTCCATACCTAAAGGCACGAAGCAACGCGTTTTGAAACACAATTTAAACGAATTATCACTGTCTAGCTACTGTTGACCACCCTGCCAACTTGTTGACTTATCCTACCAGTAATGTTTTCAAATAAGCTTTAAACAGAATATATCTAATTATCAACTACATTAAAAATTATGGCACATCGCCTAAAAAAATATGTCAAAAAATAGTAGGTTTGCTCTAATACTTTAGAAATACCTAAAACATAAATAAATCTCACAACGAAATACTAACAGATCAAACAAAATAGAAAATGAATACCATTAGAGGAGTGTGAAGAGACTATATTCTTCATAAACTATGCTTCGTCTTCAAACATGTTCTTCCGATCTTTTTGTCTGTCACTTTGATGCTGATTAAAAGTAATTATTGAGTTGAACGTAGGGAAATCAACTCAATTAAAAACAATTATTGAGTTGAATGTAGGAAAATCAACTCAAGAGGGTGTAGTTAGAGATGTGATTGGTGGGTGTGTAGCTATCATTTTTTGTCAACCTAATTATGAGAAAACCAATTGTTGAATTGATTTGAATTCAAAAGGATAATCAACCCTTTTTATGGAAATAACCTAAAAGCAATCAATTCAAAAACTTACTAGTTATAAGCTTAGGATGTTTATGTATATATATTAGGAAGTATTCTGTCGATTGGACAATTATAACCTATTGAAATTCGATCAAATGGTTGCAGAGGATGTTAGGTTTGTACATGTAGATAGAAACTTAAACCATAAATGAAAATAAATCATAGAGAGAAGGTTCAACAAATGAATATATATATCATATCCTCCAATGTGACTCTTATATGACATAAAATATGACCCATCACGATTTTACTTGACGATTCGAGCCATAAATTTTGTAGGCATCAATGTGTTCAATATCCATGTCAAAGGGAAAAAAAAAATTCGGACTTAAGTATTCACTTGAATGAAACATACTGTCATATGCACAACTCCTTTCTCTTGTGACCAATACTCTATATGATTTGATCAAGTCTCTACCGATGTCCGATCAACCTGATTTTGCAATCACATGAAAATCGCATTAGAGGATATCACCTAGACAGGATATTCTTCTTTTTTTAATGGCAAAAGAAAATGTCATTAATCTTTGAAAGAAGATACAAAGACTAATAGTATACGGAGAAAGGGCATCGTATTCGTAACAAATAAGAATAATTATTTGTTCAATCTGAGATCCAATCCCTCAAATTGATTAGAAACCAAATGAAGAGCACATCTAAGGGCCAAAGCCCACACCCAAAGGGCCGAAACCTGAACACCTAAATGGGCCAAGCCCAAACCCATGGAAACCAAAAAACCCTAACCCTAATCAACTTCTGCAGCCACCAGGCTGCAGCCGTAGCACTGCCACCGCCAACCACCGATAATAGCTGCCACAGCATGCCAACAACACCACTCCCTCCCGCCAAGAAACTAAGCATGATGAGCAAAAGCGTTTGGATTGTTGTGTGAGTATCATTTTTGAAAAGAAAAACACAAAAGGTGTAGGAGATAGGAAAAAAAGCTAATTGGATAGTATTTAATTAGACTTTCTTTTCTTGGGATTACTAAACTAACTTATTAGAGTAAAACCCTTCACTTGAAAAAGCCTTGCTTTGGCAACTACAACTACCCTAATCCCACATTCTATTGGCATTCGAGTCATATTAACTGCTCCACCAACGCCATCCCCACATATGTACTCAAAACAGGGTTTACACATTTCCTTCACATGCTTGACAACAAAAATAGAAGCTATGTAATCACTTAAAACATGAGTATGTATGATCCTGAAAACTCGCGTTTTTGGCAACAGGCGTGAATGCGTTGAGCGCGGGCGTGCCAAGACTTGTAGCGCCTAACTTGTGGTGAAAATTCCCGTGAATCTTGACTTCTATCGTAAGAGCGATTGCGTGTGACCCAAAGGTTAAAGATCACAAGTAGGTTCGTGGTTTGCCACACGGTTGTAGACTTAAAATTTTCTAGTCGTATAGGAAATGAGACGTGAAAACGTAAACTTTATTACTCCGGGATAATAAAGTGGTACAAGAAAAGTAAAATTCAAACTACTTGAAGAAGTTAGTTCGAATGGGGTTGAATACTAAGTATTTGATAGTCTACTTTACTGAAAGTAGGAAAGTGTGCTTCACTGGGAAGACTTTGTTTGTAAGCGTTGAGCTTTGATTGGTGTTGGACCCATTTTCTGTCTTCAATTTGCTATTTATAAGCAAAACAGCAAGCTGATTCAGGCCTGAATCTGGATTCAGCATTGCACCATTGACTGACATGTGTCCCACGATTTGCTCCACTTTTCATGCATGCTTGATCATGGGCAGTTATTCAGAGGTTAATGGCAGTTACATTCGATCATGGGTAGTGGGCTTCTCACGTATTAACATGTGTCCCATGCCTAGGTAAAAATATCTTCCAACTTCCCCCTTTGTTGTGCTCTTCGTGACATATGGCTAATTGACTTGGTCAATTGGCCTTTGAATTGAAAGAAGCTCAACTGCCAGAAAACAACCAACTCCCTGCAAAAGTGGACTTTGTTCCTCAAACCAATCCGGCACCTTATTATGAGCCTAAAACCGTGGGCTATCTTCATGGGTCAAACCAATACTTCCCTCATGGGCCGAACATGGGCTGCACTTTTAAAGGACCTCGGGCCATAATTAAATATGGATTGTGTGTTTCTTGGGCCCAAATGGAAAAATACCCATGGCCTAAGAATCACCCAATCAACTATTCAACTCTCGGCCCAATCTAATTAAAAGAATTCTAATCACGACAAGCCCGATCCACGGTGCAAAAAACAAGTATAAACAGATCCATATACTCTCTCTCTCTCTGAGTTCGGCGATTAGGGTTTTCCTGGGGGAGGGCCGGCACCCTTCCCCTCCTTCCTCTTCTCCTCTCTCTCTCTCTCTCCTTCGGATCCCTCTCCCTCTCTAAACTCGGTGCGCTTTGACATCGACAGAGCCGATCATTCGTGAGCAGTCCGCCTGCATGCAATTCTTCTCGATCTTCTTCACCACATGCAGCTCAATTGAAGTTATCAAGCCATCCCCGTCCTTGTCGTTTCGAGCATTGCATAGATCGATTCCAGACGAGGTCATAGTTCTTGGGCTGGAGGTCGTAACACTTGGTGTTGCTGGATGGTGGAGTGTGGCTGTTGTGTTGGTCGGGAATCAGATCCGTGGTCATTGCAGCTGGCCACCCTTGTGCTAGTGGTGGCGGCGGCAGTGATGATTGCGGTCTTGGTCAGCGGTTTGGATCGCTGAATTTAGGTGTGTCAGTCTATTGTTTCTTATAGATTTTTTTTTTGGATTGTTGCTTTTTTGGGGTCTGCTTTTCTCATTCCTTGTGGGTATTTTTCTCACCCCTTGTGGGTGTCGTAGTTTTTTCTTATTTGATAAACTTAATGTGAGTTTTGTGAGACGTGTGGTAACTTTGTCGCTCAATACGTGGCTGCTTAGTTGCAACCTAACCTCTTAGAAAGGTTTACACCCCAAGCATAGGACTAGATCGTTGAAAGCATAATAAACAATAAGACCGGAATCGTTCCCACAAAGAAATCTTCTTAAGTGAATTCGGATTAGATGTTGTGTAAAGAGTTATGGCGTTCAAGCGACTAACTTTGGTATTCGAAGTGAATGACGATAATTAAACTTGGAATTAAACTAGATTAGAGATGGTTGAGTCAAAGGGATAGATTTACCCACGACTTAGCTGTCAAATGGTTCCTTCATCTAACTCAAGAGTGGACCGAAACCGTCCGGATTCCAGTAGAAGAATTAAAAGCTGAAGACTTCTTAAAACTTAATTCAAAGCTCTGATTCAAATTGAACTCATTTAACGCAGGTGAGAGATGAAAAAGAATCGTTCGCACGCGTAGGATTATCAAGCACGTAGCACAAGGCGATAAACTTCATGATCAAAGAAGCTACCAACCCTATGATCAATACTAGACATTATGGGTTAAATTCATTCAAAAACCTTGAACTTAAGCCAAAGTAAGAGAAACCATTAAAACCACTAAGTCATAGAGTGAACCTCACCCGACGACCAAACCTATATACTACTCACACATAGCAAAAAGACTAGAAATTATGCTAGGAAATGAAATCATGATTAGCCGATAAAAATGGAAAGAAACTTGATTTATATAAAGATCCAACTAGTAACTACAACATTAATACTAGGGAAATTAACAAACAATTTGACCGGCCTTACTTGAGTTATTGAAGGAAATGTTTGAGAAAACTTGAAACAAAGCTATAGAGCTCTTAGAATACAAAATGACTTAAAGTGTAAAAGATTACATAATGGCCAAATATGGCATAAAAGGCTATTTATAAGTGTTACAAATAAGCCTTACAATGGACCAAACGGCTCTCGAAATATCTCAAAAACATGCCTAAAGTAGAAACTTTCCATAAATGGAATGTTGAAATATTTAGCAAAAAAGTGCTAGTCAAAGGGTATTGGTACCGGTACCTAAATTTTGAGGTATTAGTACCAAACAACCTGTCTTCCATATCAGCAAAATGTAACTGGTACCATGTTTTTGAGGTACCGATACCTCTATGTGAAAACTGCAGAACAGGTTCAGCTTGGCACTGTAGGCCTTGTGGTGTCCTGACAGCTCTCCAATACTTCAATACTTGATCAATGGGACTTGATGGATGTATGCTATGCGGCCTTGGACTCTCGGATGCCCTCGAGGGCTATCCTCGATGCTTTGACTTCACTTCCTTAGTTTGGATTGCCCATTTGACACTTGACTCTCCGGGCATCCATCGAGACTTCTTGTCGTGCCTTTAAGTCTTGGTGACGATGAGGCACATGCTATCAGGCACTTGGACACGAGATTGCACCTGGTGTATTTCTTGGCGCTCAAACACGCCTCATTTGCACGTTTTACCTGAAACATCATCAAACAAACCTTATGGGCAATATCGCATAAAAACAACATATACGTACAAACACAACATACTAGAGGACTTAAGCACCAAGAATAAACATTATTGGGTGCTTATCAATGGCTAAGAATTCTGTGTGAGAGAGTAGTTTCTATAAATGGAGTTGCTCTAGCAATATCTGAAGCCTGTCTTGAGTTGCTCGAGTACTTTTTTTTGAAAAACGTTTCTATATTTTCACACCCTTGATTTCTTGATTTTTTTTCCTTATTGAGCTGTTATATGTAAGAAATCTCTTGAGATTCATAATTTCCTTTCACTCCAATTACCTAACACTTTGAA
>BPLS01027822.1:79586-99424 GCA_019656275.1 Rhododendron kiyosumense
GTTTCAATCCTCTCCTCCTCCATGGATTCTGTGGTGTTCAAAAGTTTAGAGTGATAAGAAAAAAGATTTGAGAAATGATATGTGGTAGTTGCTTGTAATCTCTTCATCCGTACATAGCTATATATACACAGTTACCAGTGGGAGATAGCTATTAAATAAATGAACTATTAAAAATACGGAATGGAATTTGGGGCACCACGTTGTGATCCGAGACCACCGAATGATTTTTCCAATGGTTTTCGATGTACAGGGAAAAAAATATTTCGTGTATAAATTATAAGGAAATTGATATTCGCGCTCCAAAATTTACTGCAGGCGCTCCCTTTATTGTTTTTACACTGTGATGTTGCTGGCAACACCACAGTGTAAAAACAAAAAAAACACAAAATACACACTGATGTTGCCAGCAACATCACAGTGTAAAAACAAAAAAGGGAGCGCCTGCAGTAAATTTTGGAGCGCGAAAATCAGTTCCCAATTATAAATGAGCTGATGCATGTACTCTTACACAATAGATAAAGTGTTTCGTGATTTATACTTTATATATTTTATACGTGATGTAATGATCTCTCCTATAAAAAAAAAAAAAAAAAAAAACTGATGCATTTGGAACCACATAAAACTGACCACTAGGCTAGTGGGTATTTTTTAGTTTGAGATGACAAACGAAGGTAAGCTCAAACCAGTACAAAAATGAGTGGGTATTTTTTGTCCTCGATTGGGTAGGTTGTTTTCTTCTTAGAGTATGCCCCGGTGCATCTTGTAAGATTTTTGGTGCAAAATATCAAGGGTTAATTATTTGTTGCCCCCTTTATCTATACATCTTTTTCACTTTATCCCTTCTTACTATAGAACGATACAACCTACACCCTTTATTTTTCAATTCCTAACATATAAGGCCAGCCGTTAGTCTGGGATCCAAAAAATCGTCAAAGGGGCATGTGCATGTCACATGATCTGTAAAAAAGAAAAAATTAAGTGCTCTAATTTCAATCTATTTGAATCCGTGCGAAGATCTTATTTCTCTGATCATTTTGTCCTAAAATATCATAATTAATTTTTGGCTCTAGGGCTCTCGTTAATTAGTCCTAAGAGATATTTGGTTCTACTACTTTTTTAGGACTAATTAACGAGAGTTTTAGAGTCAAAAATTAATTATGATCCTTTAATATAAAATGATGATAGAAATAAGATCTTTGCACCAGTTTAAACGGATTAAAAATTAGGGTACTTAATTTTTTAACCATATTTTTTAATATATAAACTAGTTATGAAAAATTAAGTGCTCCAACCTTCAATCCGTTTGAACCGATACAAAGATCTTATTTCTATGATCATTTTATCCTAAAGGATCATAATTAATTTTTGGCTCTAGAGCTCTCGTTAATTAGTTCTAAGAGATATTTGGTTCTACTACTTTTTTAGGACTAATTAACGAGAGTTCTAAAGTCCAAAATTAATTATGATCCTTTAATATAAAATGTTCATAGAAATAAGATCTTCGCACCGGTTCAAACGGATTAAAAATTGGGTACTTAATTTTTTAACCATATTTTTTAATATATAAACTACTTATGAAAAATTAAGTGCTCCAATCTTCAATCCGTTTGAACCGATACAAAGATCTTATTTCTATGATCATTTAATTCTAAAGAGTCATAATTAATTTTTGACTCTAGAGCTCTTGTTAATTAGTCCTAAGAAAGTAGTAGAACCAAATATCTCTTAGGGCTAACTAACGAGAGCCTTAGAGCAAAATATTAATTATGATATTTTAGGATAAAATGATCAGAGAAATAAGATCTTTGCACCAATTCAAACGGATTGAAAATTAGAGCACTTAATTTTTTTCTTTTTTACAGATCATGTGACATGTATATGCACATGCCCCTTTGACGATTTTTTGGATCACAGACTAACGAGAGGCCTTATGTGTTAGGAATTAGAAGATAAAGGGGGTAGGTTGTAGTGTTTTATAGTAGTAGGGGGTAAAGTGGAAAATGTGTATAGATAAAGGGGGCAACAAGTAATTAACCCAAATATCAATTACCCAAAAAACAACTCTGCTATGGCCACCGACGGTCACGCGGGGTTCATTCTGGGCCCGCACAGATGATTTGAGACGTCCAATAATTTTTAAAAAAATTGAGTGGACCTCGTGAAAATTCAGCTCAATCCAATATGTATATGTGTTCGATTCAATCTTTCATATTTTTCTCAAATTCGGAATCAGAATGAAAAAATGGTAGATTAAATTAAGTACCTACACATACCGGATTGAGTTGATTTTTTAAGGGCCCACTCATTTTTTTAAAAATTTATTAAACTGCTTGAATTATCCGTACGGAGCCTGAGTGAGTCACGCGTGGCCATTGGTGGCCATGGTCTGTTTCCTTACACTTTCTGCCAAAAAAAAGGTTTTAGTCCGGAAGAATCTTGAACAACCGATCATTAAAACTTGATGAGTTTGGCAAAGCCCCGTTCTGTTAATAATCTTATTAAAGTACTTATTTTTCGCTTTACAAGATATATCATTCTTTCACATTATATCACTTTTAATTTAAAAAATAAGTAGTTCTTAGTATTTCAAAAACAAGTACTTATTTTAATTAGTAAAATACACCCTCAATAGTTCGGGAGTACCACCACATGGTGCTTCGGGCCCACACAAGAACCACATATTTACATGGAGTCTATATATTTAGTCATGAATCCCACAAAAAAGTGTGGTAGTAGAGTGATTTGGTGCACCATGTGACAGTGCTCCAGGACTTTTCCAGAACTATTGAATAATTTCACAAACTTGATAATGATCTAGAACTTCATATGATATTGAAGTTGGATCTCCGTTGAGTTAGTCGATGCGACCCTTACTTTGTTTTTAATTATTTACTATTATTTTTAAATAAAAACATTATTACGTTTGCAAATCAAGGATTGATGATTCTAAAGGTAGAAAGAAATGCGTTTTAAACACAATTTAAATAAAGTTGTTGATCACTCCACTAACTAGTTGACTTCTCCTAGAAGTAGTCAGTAGTAAAGACTCCATCCAAGTTGACTTCTCCTAGAAGTAATGTCGAAAAGTAGCGCATTTATTTTTATTAGCAAAAATATTTTATTAAAATTCGAATTCGAAAAAAGAATAAGGACAAATGAAAATGAAAATTACCTAATGTTCACCGCTACTCGATACTCAATCGGTCAAAGACCAATAAAACCCAAAAACGAGCTCACAGCCACCTGCCAACAAGAAATGCCACTGCCCCCGCCGTGAGGATTGCCATGAATCTACCGTATGTCATCGATCCCAAAAACGCCCCAAGAGACTTTAGCCACAAACAACTCGCAACCCAACCAGGTTCCACCACCCGATATCGCCGCAGTGCACCTCTGAACTTGCTGCTACCAAGTCGTGATCACCCACCACTAGCCCATTTGCTCTAATACTTTGGAAATGCATGAAACATAATAAATCTCACGTGGATATACTAACAGAGAAAACGAAACAGAAATGAATACAGGGACAGGGACAGGGAGAGGAGTAGGGATTAGCCATTTAGGTCTATCGAACTCTACCTGCTCCGATCCCCACCCTGAATGGGTAGAGGATTCGGTGATTTTCTTTGGGGATCGATTAGGAATATTATTTAATGGATGATTATTTAAAAAATTCGGGAATGGGTAGGGAGTCGATATATGAGTCTGTTCCCGCCTCAAACCCACCCCCACTCCAATCCCCACCCTGATCCCTGCCCCGTCTCATTCTGAAACCCCCTTAAATTTATAAATGTCAGTGTATTGGTTTTAGACTTTTCGGTTAGGGTTTCACTTTCACACATCACATTTCCCATTCAAGAGACTTCAGTTGATGTAATTTCAAGTTTGTTTTGCTCGTGTGTAATTTCAATTCTGTTGGTTGAGATTTAATTTTAGACTTTTGTTTTATTTCGAGGGCACTTATTTTGACCTACACAGTGTCAAGATCGGGGTGGGCATGGGGATTGAGTAAGGGTGGGTGGTTTAGGGGCAGGAATAGTGGTATCCAGCCCCACCCTGCTGTTGCCAACACTAAATAGGAGAGTGTAGAGACTATCATCTTCTTCATATATGCTTCGTCTTCAAACATGCTCTTTTGAACTTTTTATCTACCACTTTTATGCTAATTGGTAAAGGAAAATGTTACACTATCAAGTATCAATTTTCAAAAAGGGTTGTTTCCTTTTTGAATGTAGAGAAATCAACCTTAAGGAAATAACTTAAAAGTAATTATTGAGTCAAATGTAAGAAAATCAACTTAAGGGGAAAATCAATTGTTGAGTTGATTCGAATAAAAAAGATAACAACCTTTTTTCAGGAACAACCTAAAAGCAATAAATTTAAAGAATTTAGCAATCATAAGATTATGAGGTTTATATTAGGAAGTATTCTCTCGATCAGACGACTATAACCTATTGAAATTTTGATCCGACAATTGCAGAAGATGTTCGGTTTGTATGGATAGACAAAATTCACTCTGTTTTAATGCTTGTATATACACTTAATTGTACTCACTTGTACATATATAACACAACACACAATTGATGGTACTTCCCCGCGTTGGGGTTCTCCCTACCTCACCAGTCACCACCCCATGAGAATCCAAGTCCCTCTCTATTCTATTATTCTAGGTGGTTTCTCCTCTACCATATTCTAGAACTTTCCACACCCTTTTATAGTAGATTAGAATATTTTTGAACTATGTAGAATCTTCTGGAATCCTCCAAAAAAATTCTGGAGAAATCCAGAGCTATTTGAAATAGTTCTAGAATATTCTTGAATTCTTTGGAACCTTCTTGAAATATGGAGAGTAAGTCTTGATTCTCAACAAGATCTACATGTGATTAGGGAGATAATCTAGGAACCATAAGCTTAAGTGGAGCTCCTATAATCAGATGTCTATGAAACCTTCTAGAAATATGGAGAGTAATTAGTCTTGATTCTCAACAAGACCAACATCTGATTAGGGAGATAATCTAGGGACCACAAGCTTTAAGTGAAACTCCTATAATCTGATTATTAGTAAGATAATCTAGGGGCCATAAGCTTGAGTAAAAATCCTATAATTTCTACACCGAGTAAAAAAACTTTTTTTTTTTTTATAAATATCCCCGAGCCAAGTGGCTTTGCAAGTCAAAGTGAAATGGGTTGACAAAACGAAAATATAGTTAAAAGGGGTTCGAATTTGAATTAATGACTTTCTTAGTGCGAAAACAATTCAATAATTGGAGTCAGTATGCCATTTGTCATCACAAAAAAGAACAAAACATCCCACCAAGTGGATATTTTATACTATATATTATTCCTTATATATCAAATAGTTAGCTTGGTATCTTTTGCAAGTAGTTCATATTTTAAACTATTTTGTCGAACAAAAGTGGGTTGAATATAAGAGCAAATATTTTCCGGGGGGTGGGGATTGGGAAAAAGCTAATTGGACATTTAATTAGACTCTCCCTTCTTGGGATTACTAACTCATTAGGGCATCTTTAACCTGGGATGTCAAATTTGACATGTCATGCAAAGTGAAAGAATTGGTATGTGAAGCAACTCAAATCAAAATTCAAATGCTTAGATGTTATTTGACATCTCAAAGTCTCATGTTAAATTTGACATGTGATGCCAAAAAATTTATTTGGTTACTTAACTCCCAAAAATTAAATAAATTTCCTTAAAGAAGGAATTAGGGATAATGGTTGGAGTGGATATTGTAGAAATGCTAAATCCTAACATGTCGAATTGCCACATAAGCTATCAAAAAAAATTGGCATCTTCACATTTGAAGTTAAGATTGGGATGCTCCTACAATATATGCAACTTCTTTTTACTTATTATTTAATTTTGGAGTAGATTTTTAGCATTTTATTAAGTGTGTTAGCAATAATTTAGCCATTGAGCATCTCCCACCCATCTCCATTTCTCCACAATGGGGAATGATTTCTCCAAAATAGAGACTGAATACACTACAATCCATCTCCATTTTGATTCTTCAAAATAAAGACTTGAATCCGAGTATGCAAATTTAGGACCCATGAGATATTTGGAGACTCAATTCTCCAAAAGTAGTATTTCACCGTATTATATATTTTTTTATCAACTTTTGTCTTTTGTCTTCAATTGTCAATTCCAATCATATTGTTGCACTTTTTGAGTTTTTTTTTTACAAAATAGGTACATGTTAAATTGAATAAATTAATATTAATCAAATTTACACCATAAGAAACATCATGGTAAGATTTTTCCAGTGAGACCAATACTGATCATGTTTAATTTAAACTTATAATATTAATTTAAACATCTTTTTGGATACGATTAATTAATACATTATTTCAAATTTTCAAAATGAAAAGTGTGTGGGAGATTGGTTGGAGAATTACATAATTCTATAGGCTAAAAGTCACCGCAAATTAATAGCACACCAATCAGCATTGTATATCGTATTCCCAACGATTATTGTTTAATTTTCATCGCAAGTAGTATTTAACTAGGCATAGAATATTTGGTTCTATTTGTTATATCATCAAAACAAGATTATTTATTTCTGACAAACGAACAGTGTTTACGTTTCAAGGCGTTGGGTTTAAATCAATAAAAATATAACCTTCGCGAATGTATTGAGAGTTTGAAAGTTTGTATCATCGTTAGTTCCATCGGCCACTGATGTAATCAGAAAATGAAAATTGACCGAATCGGGGAGGCAACTATATAAAAGTAAACGGTTAGTAATACCACATCTAGTATCGACTTATATGGACTTTTCCTTTAGCCGGATGATGCTATGGTGTCGCCGGTTATTTTGGGGACACCGTAATTTTTGGCATAACAGAACCCTTACAAGCATAACAAAAATCATTACAAGTATAATAGAATCATAACATGGCATAACCAATGCATAACCAAAAACCAACCAAGGCATAACCAAAAATCAACCAAGGCATAACCAACCAAGTTATGCCTTGTTATGGTTTTGGTTATGCTTGTAATGAATTTGGTTATGTTTATAATGGTTTTGTTATGCCAAAAGTTACGGTGTCCCCAAAATAACCGGGGACACCGAAGTCATTCCCTTTCCTTTATATATTGATGGCGTGATTGTGCTCATGGAAGGTCAGTTTGATGCGCGGGAGATGCCGAATTAAAAAATGAGAACATGTCATTGTAATTAGAAATTATCCACCAATACAAAAGTTTTGGAATGTCAATTGTAAGTTAATTACTTGCTAGATATGGGAATGATTTCGGTGTCCCCGGTTATTTTGGGGACACCGTAATTTTTAGCATAATAAAACCATTATGAGCATAACCAAAACCCATTACCTAATTGAGTTTTTACACATTTAATAACCAAAACCCATCCTTTCCGGTCTTTATGTGTGTGCACGCGGATTTTAAGTTGCTGGAATGTACTAGAAGACTCGAAGTCTCGAATAGACTCGCTTTAAGCATGACTCCAAAAATATTATTATTTTTCAATACGATGTTTATAATCTAAGGGGTCGACTTTTGGCTAAATAAGTCAGTCGGCTTTCTTCTCTTTTTTTTTTTTGTCTTTACTCTATTTTTTCCCGCATTTGTTAGTTTCACGTCAAATTTTTGTGGATTATTGGTTCGACTCGACAAGAGAAGTCAAAAAAGTAAAAAATTATGGTCAAAACCTTCTTTCTTTCTTTTTTAATAAAGATGAACTTTTCTCGTCTTTATTCAAAAAAATTGGATTTCAATCGTAATTTTTTATTTTTGAGATTTCTCTCATCATGACGAAACTATAATCCACAAAAAATTGGCGAAAAGCCTATAAATGCGAAAGAAAATTTGAATAAGAACAAAAAAAAAAAAAACCCCAAATAGTTTATTTAGCCAAATAATCCCTGAGTGCGCCAATTAAAAAGGACGCGCAAAGGACTGAACAGGTCCCTCCCAATACCCCTAGGAAAAATGCGAAAGTTCAACAGAAAATTCGAAAGTTCAGAGAAATTTTCCCTTGTAGTGACAGATAAATTTCGTTAATCTACCTGTCAATTTTCGGGTGAAATTGCGCGCCACCCCTAGGCTTTAAGCCCCTTCAGATCCATCACCAACTAATATTATCTCTGTCCCAAATCGCTCGTTCTTTTTGGTGCATTTTAATTTGCATGTAAAAAATAATGTACTTATGGGAATTTTTTTTTTCAAAAAAAATATACACCAATTTTTTCTTCTCAATGAGCTTTAAATTGGTGTAAGAATTTTTGGGGGGAAAAAATCATGCTAATACGTTAATTAATTTTGGCATGCAAAATCCACAGTCTCCAAGAAGGGAAGAGCAATTTGAGACGGAGGGATTACTTCGCTGTCTTCGATCCCAACTTGCGAAAGGAAGAGTCAGTTTGTATTATCAAATACATCAATCAACAAAGTCAATTGTAGATTATGCGTGCAAAGCAAGGGATTAGGGATGATTCTGCCCTTTGACTTTTAAGTTTTAAGTGTTCGTTGGTTTAATATGTAACATGTAATCGTGTTAAACAAGAAGGAAACTTCCTCCGTGCCATACGCTATGAGTAATGGTGTATAAACAAATAGTGCCATCCAGTTTGCTATTGTTTGAGATTGATCGCGGACTTTAGTTGTTTTCGCGGTTCTATCATCTCTGTGCAAGTAATATTATATTCACACCCACTTGCGGAGATGGATGGTTATCGGGGGTCACGTGCATCAATGGCTATGATAGTACCTCTATACGAAAAAAGACTTGTTATATAATTAATTCCCCAAAAATACTCTTGTATATAGATGAGTTATTAGATTCTTCATATTAGATGAAAATTATATGTAGAATCTTTTGATTGGAAGCTAATTGGGTTTTGTTTATCTGTGGTGATTGTGCGCCTTAAATTATTGTTATTTTTATGTGGCATATTCTGAAATTAGAGCTTTAAGTGCTATATTTTTTGTTAGTTGATTAATTTGCTTATACTCTACTACTCTTAGCTAGCTAGGTACCTAATTGAGTTTTTACACATTTATTTACAGAAAAAAAATTGTGAAATGTCAGTGAAAACTTTTTCCCCTGTTAAGTATATTATCTCGTATATCAAATTGATGGGCACAACAATTCTAATACATTAATTCTCAATTGTGAAATGGAGAAAGAACCACAAATAAAATATGGAAAATGATTTTAGCACTCCAAATTTGATGATGGCACTCTAAAATTTGTCTTTTGGTGTGCTTGCTATGGTATTATTTTTACACTAAAAGACAAGTTTTTGAGTGCCATCATTAAAAATTGGAGTGCCAAAATCATTTACCTAAAATATGCCCAACACTGTGAATAAATTCTCATAATTTAAAATGGCGAAAGAGGTTAGGAAAAAATTTTTGAAGGGAGGACAGAAAAAATAGATATTGCAAAAACTTAAACTTGAAGAACTTTAATCAAATTTATAGGATGAAGAATAAAACAAAATACTCACAATACCGTGATCAAATTCTCATAAACGTGTAGGTTATTTAATTAGGAGATGGAAATCAACCTCTGAGCAATAGATATGCATGAGTTCGTGAACAAAACCTCACAACAAACAGAGCCGTACTTGGTGCCCAAAGATTCACAAACGAATTCTCGTAACAAACAGAGCTGAACTTGCTGTTTAAAATTCCATGAACAAATTGAGCCGAACTTGCAGTAGATGGTATAGATATGAATCATGGAAACCACCATTGGGGGAAGAATTATTAGGATTGCTCGGTGGAGGAAGAATATTATGATAAACCTATGTGGGAGAATCAAAATAAATACGCAAAGGAAAAATTACTTACCTTCTGTCATGGTGTTTAAATCTTGAGAAATCTGAAACCATTCCGATCTTGAACCAATATGTTCCACCAATACAAACTCTCACTAATTGATTTCGGAGAGCAATGGATAGGATTTCCAATCTAATATATATCAGTTTATTCACACTTATAACTTGATGGTAATCACAAACCTTTAAATAGATAGATCGGGACACTTTCCCAATGGACACAACCTTTCATACTTACTTCCATCAAAGAAGTAATAAAGCATCTATTCATTAATAATTGCAACCATACAAATGAATGGTCACGAAACCCATTCATAGATAGTCATCATATCTATTCATGAATAGTCACCAAACTTTTTCATGAATAGTCACTAACTATTTAGGTAATATTTCATTTAAATCTAATACTCATATTTTAGTTACGAAACATAAATACTATAAAATATAAATAGAATTGATGTGGCACGTGAGCCACATATATAAATTCCAACATATTAGAATTTCAGTGAAAAAAGTGGGAACCTGTTAGTACGTGGATTTGGTGGTAATAGCGGGAACGTGTACCTGGGAGAAGGAAAAATCAAAGAAAGTGGGACGTGGGTGTGCAAAAGGGGGAATAGGAAGTTAAGGAAGTTGTTTTTTTTTAATTTTTAACAAAAATAATTGGAAAAGGAAAAAAAAATTAGGACGCGATTAAAAGTAGAAAATCCAAGAAATTACGAATGGGGTTTGGAGGTTGTGGTACTCTCCGTTCCAAAACATCTTCTTAAAAAATAAGTACTTATTTCACATTTTTAAACTCAAAAATAATGTAAACGAAAAATGATTTTTCGATTTTTTTGCCATCGTTCAAAAGATCTCAATGAGATCTATCAAACAAGACCCATATTGCTAGAAAATTATTTACGCAAGAACCCCAATCCAAAACCCATTATTAAGTACTTATTTTTTAAAAAGGTAATTTCAAACTAAAAAATAATGTGTTTACGTAAATAATTTTTCTATTAATATGAATCTTATTAGGTAGATAGATAGATAGATGTGGAAGTGTAAGCTCGAATGTTCGAATATACTTGTATCTCAACATAGTGATCCAAGGAGAGATCATGATAATTATCAAAATTGTGAATAATAGGTGCTCCGGTCACTAGTTCATGATAATTATTAAAATTGTGAATAATAGGTGCTCCGGTCACTAGTCACACCATCCTTCTCAGCGAAGTAAAACAACGTACACATAATTCAACATTTGTGTTGCCGTTCTCTACACGAAAGAAGGCCGGAAAATTATACTCACGCAATCGAGCTCTTGCCGATCTTTCAAACGATCTCTCAATCTAAAAGTCACGGAGAGAAGCGATTTTTCAGTTTGCAAAAATGAGGAAATGTTTTCTTGATCATAAATGAAAAATTAAAACAGCGTCTAGCTCTTTACTCTGAAACATATTGGACGGCTCTTTATTCTGAACCATATTGGACTTCGATTCCATCACTGCGTTAACTAAGCATACGTTTTTCGATCTAGACCCGAAAGAGGATTTTTAATTTTTTAAGGATGCGTTTGGTAACTTTTTCAGTTTTTTATTTTTAAGAAACTAAAAGTAAAATCAAGTTTATGTTTTTTTTATATATAATAAAAACACAAATAAGAAACATGTTTGGTAATTTTTGTAAACAGTAAAAAATGAAACCCTTTTTTTTTTTTTTTTCTGTTGGAGAAGGAGAATAATCAAAGTAAGGGGAAAAAAAGAGAAGGGGAAAGCTGTAAAGATATAATATGAAAAATGAGTTATGTCATTTATTGATTTGGAAAATGTATATATTGAGCCATCAAACAGAAGACAGAATTAAGATGCTTGTTTTGGAAGGTGGAGTTTCAGAACCCTGCCTATCTATGGGCTGAGTATACACAGTCACCTCCCATGACAACCGCCCATCTTTCCAAGCACATCAAAAACCAGGAGAGAGAGAGAGGATCGTACGGAGAAGGAAACGACTGGGACGGGATGAAATAAAAATGATCGGGATCTCCTTGTTATGTTTGTGTTTCTCCAAGGAAAAAAAAACTGGGAAAAATACCTTTTTGTAGTTTCTATAATTTACAAAAAAAAAAAAAAAAAACTCTAAAGATGTTTATAAAAAACAAAAAAGTAAAAACATGTTACCAAAACAAGTTTTTTTTCATTAGTTTTCAAAACAGTAAAAACAAAAATAAAAAGCTGAAAACAAAATGGTTACCAAATTCCCCTAAGCATTTGAAAAAGAATTTGATCGTCGAATTTCTTTTCCGAAAGTTAATTGCCCGAGCCTGCCCAGTATTCAGCTTGCTAGGCAATCGAGTGTTACATTTGAATCTTTGATGATATGTGCGGAATGCCTATAAAAGTTTAATATATGTGTGGTTCCTCACTCTTTGATTGTCTTTTTCTTGTTTCATAGCTTGGGGTCGCCGTAGCCACACTTGTAAAATCTTTATACTCAACATCTCTAGAACTGTCTGATAAAAATAAGGTTTAATCAATTGGGGCTATTTTAATTGGTCTAAACTCTTACATCTCACTAGAAGATCAGGAGTTTGAGTCTTTCCATCTATGTGTAGGGGTATTCTTTCTTTTGTATTTGTTGGTGTTATTTCTCTTCTTAATGGGCTTCTAATTGAGTTGGGCTTATAGTAATCGTAGTCTCTTTGATGGCTTATTTATCCTGTTGATTCAGTTTTTTCGGATTCAAAAGGAACTGAATTCTCACCGGTCCATCAATGGACTAGAGGGACTAATTCATATAATTAGACTCTTTTTGGAGGCCATCTTGAAATAGGAACCGTTTTTTTTTTTCTTTTTTTCAGAACTCGTCGAAAACATTAACCTCATCAACAATCAAGTTGATCCGATATTGGTTTATAGGGAACACATTAATCCTGATATAAATGGGTTTTATTTCAATGTTGCAACCCTTTTATTTGCAATATAATGAGTGTTCAGAAATCATATCAACTATCAAACAATATTTGATTTACGTGATTTTGGCGTCAATTTGGCTCTCAATTAACTCTAAAAACTGAACGGTCCTGAATATCGAGGTGGGTCCAGAAAAATAGAACTCCATAATTGCATAAACTGCCAAACTGGTCCCTTTAGTCTTCTAACGAATTGACGACAAGTCCCTCTTTTTGCACCCCCTGGCCCCACCACCTTTCCACCTGCCCCTCCTTTTTCGTTTTTTTTTTTCTTTTTACTTTGACTAGTTTTTTTTTTTACTTTTAATAGTAAATAATTACTGTTTTATTTTTTTTAACTTTTACTAGTTTTTTTTGTTTGCTTTTAAAAGACTTTAATTACTGTTTTTGTTTTTTTTAAACTTTTACTAGCTTTTTTTTTTTTTTTTTTTACTTTTAAAAGACTTCTTGTTATAATATTAATTAACAAATGAACAATTAAAACATAACTTGTACTAATTTCGTCGAAAAGTGAAAATACATGAAAATTCAATTTTCAATCAATGTTTCCACCAAATTCTGCTCTTGTCCCTCTTGGTCTTGTATCCATTATTTCTTCCCACAAACTAATTCGTATTGTATAACGAGCAGCCCATCTTTTAGCTTGGTTTGATGCATTGTTCCACCATGTTGAAAATGGTGGTACAAGGTAATGAGGCTGCAAGAAAAGTTGCATAAAGTGATTGTTCCCAACACGGACAAAAGCTATTTCAATGCGCTCTTGGACTGGAACTGGAGGGGATCTCAATGGGAAGTGAGTAAAACAACCTTAAGGAAGCCCATCAAATGTATACATGACAAGGTTGTATGCCGAAGCGATGACAACTCCCAAACTCATAGCGTCCATCCAATGTTCCTCTGGTGCCAAATCTTCAAAGCAATTTAAAGACGGTATTAGCTCATTTGCCCAACCCCTTTCTGGATATAGTGTTGGAAATTTACAGAATTTCGGGTGAATGAAACCGGGATTTTGGAGGGTCTCCCGAGGCAACCAATCTCGGGTTCGTTGAATCTGGACGCACCACAATCAATAGACGTATTGATTGTGGGATTTTGTAACTCTTGTAACCTTCCTCTTCATGGTGCATTATTTCCGTAACCTCCCTCATTATATAGCAGATTTGATGATAGCATTTGATGGCTGCAATTTATATTCTGGAGTTACAAATGGCACCATCCATCTATAAAAAGGGAGGCTCACGGTTTTGAGAAAGCAGAAGAAAACACAGCAAGTTTTATAAGCTCTGAAATTCGTTCTTTGAGAGAGAGTGAGACAGGCGGTAGTCAGTTCGCCAAGGCGGTCGACGGCGGTGTTCCGGCGGCTTGCGGTTTAGCCGAGCCAACCCTGGGAGAAAGGCGCCGACACAACCTACAACACCCACGGTAGGCGGCGAATATTTCTTAAGCTTGTTGCGAATCAATCTGCAATTGGTAGGGCACAGAGTAATATGTATAATGGTAAGTCTAGACATATTCGACGTAGACATAATACCATTAGGCAACTACGCTCAAGTGGGGCTGTCGCTATTGACTATGTGAGGTCAAAGGCCAATATTGTGGATCCGCTAACCAAAGGGTTAAACAGAGAGCTAGTTGAGCAAGCATCGAAAAGGATGGGGCTAAAGCCACTACGCTCATAGTTACCGTGGGGGTAGCCAACTTAGTTGACTGGAGATCCCAAGATCTAGGTTTAATGAGACTATCTTTCGCGAATAGCCGAGAACGATCACTGAGGAGACTCGGTCTCCTGCCCATTCCTATGGTGTAGAACAGTGATACCTGCAAAGGAAAAGAGGTTAAGCATTGCTTTTAATGACTCCTATGCGCTGGGTTGCCAGGCGGGGTATAGCAGGATACCCTTTAAAGGAAGGTCACCTATGTTAGTATGAAGTGGGGCCGCTTCTTTGAGAATTGTGGTGAAATTCTCGAGAAAATACTCGCAGAACCAGGAAGGGGGTGTCATGGCCAAAATGAACCCAACAGTGAGAACTGAACTACGTCAGGAGAAGTCCTGTGTGACGTCTATTGTCTCGGTTTACATCGGCGGCGGAACAGTTCAAAGCGGGACCGCACACTGGTTTGCCAGTAAACCCGATAGGCTATCACAAGGGAAGGTTCCAGGCCAAAAGCCACCTATCCTATGCAGGAATTATCCGTTGTTGCTCTCTCGGATCAGCTTTGTACTCTGCTCCAGTATGCCTGCCAATTCCATTCATGGGGGGGATTGTTGGAAATTTACGGAATTTCGGATGAATGAAACCGGGACTTTGGAGGGTCTCCCGAGGCAACCAGTCCCGGATTCGTTGTATCTAGACGCACCATAATAGACTTATTAATGAGTGCAGCTGTAACTCCCGTAACCCCTCCACCTTGATGGCAGAATTACTCCTCCCACTTGATGGCAGAATTTATGCTCGCATTATACCTCCTGGAGTTACAGATATCTCCTTCACTCTATAAGAGGATATTCACATTTTTGGAGAGCACTAGAGAGATTCACAACTTTCTAGCATATTTTGATATACATTCTTTGAGAGAGAGAGCTGCAGGCGGTAGTCAGTTCGCCAAGGCGGTCGACGGCAGTGTTCCGACGGCTTGCGGTTTAGCCGAGCCAACCCTGGGAGGAAGACGCCGAACAAGAACCTACAACACCGATGGTAGGCGGCGAATCTTTCTTAAGGAGACTGTGGTATCACACAGGACTCGGTTCTTGATCCGGAAATTCTGTTTGTATCTCGTTTCATAATCTGTTTGTTGTTATGTATTCTGTAACTTCGAATTATCAATAGAATTGTTCTTTGGAATTTCCTGTCACAACAGATATGGCGTGTAGCCCCAGTGTCTACCCACCATTCCTGCGGGTTTGAACCAACCATGTTCACTTCAGATACCATGGCCGAGAGGTTGATATCGGACACTCCTGCCTCCACCTGAGCCAAGTGCGCTTGAGTGCGAGGGTTTGGTGGCTTCATACACTCCGAAGCTTTATGCCCGAATTTGTTGCAGTTAAAGCAAGTACCCTGAAACTTTTCTCTTTGTTTCTTGGCAATACCACCTCTCGGTCCCAGACTGACACCTTTGTCCTTCTGCTTGCCAGCTTGCTTGTCAGACCGCTTGTCAGGACGCTTGTCAGAACGCCTGTCATTCTGGTTTTTCCTCCCACCGGAAGATTGACCATGCTCCATCATGTTTGCCTTGGCCATGTAGGAGGCCTTTGCACTCCTATCCATACCCCGATTCTCCTCTTCAATACGGAGCTTGATGAAAAGAGCCTCCAAGGTCATCTCCTTATTCTTGAACATGAGATAGCTCTTGAACTCTTTCCATGCTGGAGGTAGCTTGTGGATGACCGCGGCCACCTGGAATGCTTCACTCAGAATCATCCCCTCAGTCCTGATCTCATTGAGCAGGAGCTGCAGCTCTTGGACTTGGACTGCCACTGACTTGGAGTCCACCATCATATAATCAAGGAACCGGCCCACAACGAACTTTTTGGACCCAGCACCCTCGATCTTGTATTTCCTGTCTAAGGATTCCCATAACTCCTTAGCCGACGGAGCCTCGCCGTACACAGAGTACAGCGAATCATCCAGAGCATTCAAGATGTAATTCTTGCACATATAGTCATGCTCTTTCCACCTAGCCACATCAATCCGCTTCTGAGTGTCAGGATCGTCCTCAGCAATGATAGGTGCTTCCTCGACAAGCCACTTTGCCAAGTTCAAGGTGGTGAGATAGAACAACATTTTCTGTTGCCACCTTTTGAAATCGACCCCAATAAACTTGCTCGGCCTCTCCACGTGAGACATTGGAATAGTGGGAATCCCAGGAATTGGAGCATGAATTGGAATAGCACCACCGCCATTTCCATTGCCATTGCCATTGCCACTGCCATCACCAGTCTCCTTTTCTTTGCCAGTGACAGTGGTTTTTCCTTGCGCAGCTGTCATGTTTTCCGTGGGTGTTGTAGGTTGTGTCGGCGCCTTTCTCCCAGGGTTGGCTCGGCTAAACCGCAAGCCGCCGGAACACCGCCGTCGACCGCCTTGGCGAACTGACTACCGCCTGTCTCACTCTCTCTCAAAGAACGAATTTCAGAGCTTATAAAACTTGCTGTGTTTTCTTCTTATGCAGACGATAGTAGTGCCTATCGATTTCTTGTATACGAGTCAGATATACAAGATATTCATAAGAATACTCTCATGGAGTCAAGGAATGTAGTATTTTTTGAACACATATTCCCTTATAGATCCATTGGAGAGTCAAGTTCTGCTAAACGGACTCTGCATCCGGATAATGAAAGCAGACAAGGCCAAGAAGAGGAAATTGATGTTGAACCACGACGTAGCAAGCGAGCTAGAACATCAACATCTTTTGGTCCAGATTTTCTGACTAATCTAGTAGAGAATGAGCCTCGGACATACCAGGAAGCTGTAAGCTGCCCTGAAGGTCCTTTGTGGAAAGAGGCCATTAAGAGTGAGATTGACTCCATACTGCAAAACCATACGTGGGAACTGGTGGACTTGCCACCAGGCAGTAAGCCTCTCGGCTACAAGTGGATCTTCAAAAGGAAGATGAAAGCAGATGGGTCAATTGATAAGTACAAAGCTAGGCTTGTTATCAAAGGATACAGACAAAAAGAAGGCCTAGATTACTTTGATACTTACTCACCAGTCTCCAGGATTACGTCCATCCGGATGATCATTGCGATCGCAGCTTTGCGTAATCTTGAAATACATCAAATGGATATAAAAACAGCTTTCCTGAACGGCGATTTAGATGAAGAGATCTATATGGAACAACCCGAGGGTTTCTCAGCGCCAGGCCACCAAGGGAAAGTATGTAGGCTTATTAGATCTTTGTATGGTCTAAAGCAAGCACCGAAACAATGGCATGAGAAATTTGACAATGTGACAATGCTGTGTTGTCAAGTGGTTTCAAGATCAACGAATGTGACAAGTGTGTTTACATCAAAGACACAGACGAAGGGTACGTCATTTTGTGTCTCTACGTTGATGACATGCTCATTGTTGGTAGTAATGAAAGGGTCATTCAATCTACCAAAGACATGTTAAACTCAAAGTTTGACATGAAGGATATGGGCCTTGCAGATGTCATTCTAGGTGTCAAAATCACTAGAACGTCTGTCGGACTTGCGTTGTCTCAGACATACTACGTTGACAAGATTCTTGAAAAGTTCAACTCGTCTGATTCCAGTATCGCAAGAACCCCTGTGGATTTAAGTCTGCATTTATCCAAGAATGGGGGGGAAGGCGTATCTCAATTAGAGTATTCTCGGATAATTGGGAGCCTCATGTACCTGATGAGTTGTACAAGGCCCGATATAGCTTATTCAGTCAGTAGACTGAGCAGATACACGAGTAATCCAGGTCGTGATCACTGGAAGGCAATAGTCAGGGTTCTGCGCTATTTGAGGTACACTCGCGAATTGGGGCTACACTACACCAGATATCCAGCAGTACTGGAAGGGTATTGTGATGCAAACTGGATATCAGATATGACGGACTCAAAATCCACAAGTGGATATGTCTTTATACTTGGTGGTGCAGCAGTTTCTTGGAAATCCTCTAAACAAACGTGTATAGCACGTTCAACGATGGAATCAGAGTTTATAGCTCTGGATAAAGCATCTGAGGAGGCCGAGTGGCTCCGTCAATTTTTGGAGGATATTCCAAGATGGCCGAAACCTGTGCCAGCAATTAGCATCCATTGCGACAGTCAATCTGCAATTGGTAGGGCACAGAGTAATATGTATAATGGTAAGTCTAGACATATTCGACGTAGACATAATACCATTAGGCAACTACTCTCAAATGGGGTTGTTACTATTGACTACGTGAGGTCAAAGGACAATATTGCGGATCCGCTAACCAAAGGGTTAAACAGAGAGCTAGTTGAGCAAGCATCTAAAGGGATGGGGCTAAAGCCACTACGCTCATAGTTACCGTGAGGGTAGCCAACCTAGTTGACTGGAGATCCCAAGATCTAGGTTCAATGAGACTATCTTTCGCGAGTAGCCGAGAACGATCACTGAGGAGACTCGGTCTCCTGCCCATTCCTATGGTGTAGAACAGTGATACCTGCAAAGGGAAAGAGGATAAGCATTGCTTTTAATGACTCCTATGCGCTGGGTTGCCAGGCGGGGTATAGCAGGATACCCTATAAAGGAAGGTCACCTATGTTAGTATGAAGTGGGGCCGCTTCTTTGAGAATTGTGGCGAAATTCTCGAGAAAATACTTGCAGAACCAGGAAGGGGGTGTCATGGCCAAAATGAACCCAACAGTGAGAACTGAACTACGTCAAGAGAAGTCCTGTGTGACGTCTGTTGTCTCGGTTTACATCGGCGGCGGAACAGTTCAAAGCGGGACCGCACACTGGTTTGCCAGTAAACCCGATAGGCTATCACAAGGGAAGGTTCCAGGCCAAAAGCCACCTATCCTATGCAGGAATTATCCGTTGTCGCTCTCTCGGATCAGCTTTGTACTCTGCATACCTGCCAATTCCATTCATGGGGGGGATTGTTGGAAATTTACAGAATTTCGGGTGAATGAAACCGGGATTTTGGAGGGTCTCCCGAGGCAACCAATCTCGGGTTCATTGAATCTGGACGCACCACAATCAATAGACGTATTGATTGTGGGATTTTGTAACTCTTGTAACCTTCCTCTTCATGGTGCATTATTTCCGTAACCTCCCTCATTATATAGCAGATTTGATGATAGCATTTGATGGCTGCAATTTATATTCTGGAGTTACAAATGGCACCATCCATCTATAAAAAGGGAGGCTCACAGTTTTGAGAAAGCAGAAGAAAACACAGCAAGTTTTATAAGCTCTGAAATTCGTTCTTTGAGAGAGAGTGAGACAGGCAGTAGTCAGTTCGTCAAGGCGGTCGACGGCGGTGTTCCGGCGGCTTGCGGTTTAGCCGAGCCAACCCTGGGAGAAAGGCGCCGACACAACCTACAACACCCACGGTAGGCGGCGAATATTTCTTAAG
>BPLS01027843.1:0-10966 GCA_019656275.1 Rhododendron kiyosumense
TTTGGTAGGATGGTTCCGCCAAATTGCTCTTAGTATTAGTTTGGACACTAAAATCTTCTTGCTTTTGTAAAATTTGTATGATGAAAAAAATTGTTTTGACAATTGGAGACATTCAAGAGACAACTAATGCAGCCGCGAAATAATGATAAGTCTCATCTGTAACATTTTTTCGATCATGGTGGTTGATAACTCTTGCACTGAGTTTGTTTTCTACCTTGGTCTTTCATTGTTTTGGGGGTGTTCATTGTTGTGTTGAGTTATTGAATAGTCGTTTAATTCTTATTCTTGTGTTTTCTGATGACCAACATGGTAATTTGGTTGTCCAGCATGGAGTTCACGTGGTAGACAAACAATGGAGAACTAATGTTGAACTCTGATGGGCGTACTTGGTATAAATCAAATCCCTGACTATACAGCATTGGAGCCTTATTGTTTATTTCAGAGTCATCACCCCGAGACAGAGATATATGTTATTTTGGTACTGCATGGCATCAGAATATGATTGTTTATTTCAGAGTTATAGCCCTAAGATGGCGATGTGTGTTCTATTGGTTTGCAGATTTTTACCTGTAAATTTAATTGGTTGTGCTTCCTTTGAAAGATTCTTTATTTGGTGAAAGCTTCTTTGTGTACCTCTTTCACCCATAGAATTGGTTGCTAACTTCTTAGGTGAAGGCCTGCGCTCTTCCATGGCCTAATTTGTTATGATACTACATGTTAGAATGAAATTGAAGACAACTTTAGCTGGGTATTTCTTAAGTTCTTTGATTCTAGAATGAATTATACTATAACATGTTGGGCGGAGGGTTGGCATAGTAATGGTGTGTTACGCCACCTAACTGGATTTGATCATAAGATTAGTTGTCTTTGAAAGAGATTATGGTATACATATAGGGATTTCTCTCAAGGATTTTTATTCTGTTTCCTACCTTTGTTAGTGATAGCATGTTTTCTGAAGTCACTGAGGTTGTGGTAATACTTCTTATGCTATCTTGCGAATACAGGATGTCCCCTACGAAGAAGTGGTATAAATTCTCATTAATACTATTCTTGTATTTGTTATTTGTTACTTAAAAAATGTAAGGAACTGCCTGATTCGGTTAGGCAAGTTTCAAGTGCACATGGGATTAAAAGTTGTCTTTTGATAACTAGGGAGATAACTAGGGAAAGGGTTTGGATTGTTTGACGCAACATTATTTCTTTTTGAAGGAAAAAAATTTGGAATCCTTGTTCATGGGCATATGAAGAAAGCTTGTGACATTTTGTCCTATGGTGCATCTAAGAATGTTCTATGCGTAGTATGGCTTATTTGAAGGATGCTTGCAAGCGTATTCATCCTTCATGTCTGAAGGCAAGGGAGCTATTCTTGGCAGACATGGCTTAGAGACTTGGTTTCTACCTTTGATGATGAATGACGTTGGTTGCGAAAGAGATTTGTTCTATAATTTTGTGTTTTCAGAGATTAGTTTAGTTTTGGGTGTGTATCTTTTTCTATAACAAATCTTGTATTAGGAAGATAAAAGTCAAGACCTTAATCTTTACTTTCAATTAAAGTGATTGGAATCGAGAGTTCTTTGCTTATGCTTCTGAGCTGAGTTTTGCCCTTAAACAACATAGTTTATTTGTACTATTAATAAATTTCTAATGACAAATTAAACAAAATTAGAACACATAGCAAAAACTCAAACTCGATGCATTATAATGAGCACGCGATTCGTGCAACGCACGAATAGTGACACTAGTAAAAGACAAAAGGATGGCTAAAGAATCACACCACTAGAAATGCGAATTCTCTTTCCCTTACTTGCAAAGATGAATTTCTCTTTTTCCTCTCGGATCACAACACCAACATTCTTTCGAAGATGTCCAATCTGCAAAGGAATACGAAAGATTATAAATTTCTTACTAAGAAGTGGTAGATAATTAAACGGAAAGGGATGACCACACCACTAATCAGGTTAAATAGTAGCTAAATATTACTAAAATAACAAAAGGACAAATGAATGGTTAAAAAATCGTACCATCAGTGACCAGACATGCAAAAACCACATACTCTCTCTCTCTCTCTCTCTCTCTCTCTCTCTCTCTCTCTCTCTCACACACACACACACACACATTCTCATACCACCAGAATGAGAATGAGAGAGAGAGAGAGAGAGAGAGAGAGAGAGAGAGAGAATAGGTTTGATTTTTGTATGGACGGTAGGGATGGGGCTGTTAGTGAGATGGATTGTGGGGATTCGTGCTCAACTTTTAGGCCCTTGGATTAGCCTATGGCAGGATTGTAATACATGTGGGGGATGTGGGCACTTTAATCAAGTGAGCAGAATGACTCTAAGCCATTGGATCAAATTAATCTCAATCATTCCAATAAACTTATGTGGGGTCCACACCATTGTGTTTTGTACTATAGAAACTTGAAAACTGATGAAACTCATACCTAGCTACCAAAACAATTTGTGATCAATACTAAATTGATGTAGACCTAAGCAGATCACAATTTCTCATCGATGCCCCATTGTGTTATATCACACTAGCGTTGTGCCCATTCGATGCACAGGGCCACACAAAAAAATGTTCATGATGTTTTTTTTTTCCTCTTTAACATACATCCAACGGGCACAACGCTAGTTTGATCTATACCTATACCAACTTACATTGCTCAATCACTTTCAAATGAAACTGACTAATTTACGATGACGAAACCATAATAGACTATCGTAACTCTATAATTAAAACCAAATATTTGAGCAATGGGAAAAAAAAATACAAACAAAAAGTAGATGTTCTAAAATGAAAAACAATCTTTAAGCAATTGGTAATTGGTCCACCAAATTTTTATATGAAAGGAGTTGAGCTTGAACAAATCTTTGTCTTGATTGAATGCAAAAACGTGCTTGAATCAAATCCTTGAGAAAAAAATACTACAAACAAAAAAAATAGATGATAGTTGGTCTGTCGTAATTTTGTGTCAAAAGGAGCTGAATTTGAACCAATCTTTGGGCAATTGGGAGTTGGTTCGCCAAATTTTTCATACCGAAACGAGTCGAACTTGACACTCGCAATGAAAACCTTGGGGGGTGGGGGTTGCAGGAGGATTAGTGTGTACGACATTAAGAGAGGGAATGGGATCAATCCAACTCATCAAAAGTTTAATGTTCTGTTGATATGACTAGGTAATTATAAAATGGAGACTAAGCTAATGTCCGATGGACTGTGCGGCGGAAGGAAAAGATAACAAATTTTAACAATGAAGAGAGCTCATGGTCTAGTAGCTGTGCACATTTTGGTTTGATATAGGAGTGCCTTTTTTCTTATAAGTGGACAACGTGAGCCCTAGCAGTATGGAAGTGGAAGTATGTCATGGGAGTATGGAACTGGAAGTCTGTTGAGAGTTTGGACGTGGGAGATGGAAGTATGGACGGGGGACTTTTTTTTTTCCCCCTTGGGAGGATGAGGGGTGATACGTGGGTTTTTTCTTAAAGAAAGTAGAAAATCCAAGAAATTAAGAATAGGGGTTTGGAGACTTAGTTAGGCTCAAACACATTTGTGTAGGATATTGATAGATACTTGAAGACAAATGAAATGCATACCTAGCTACTGTTGTTTAGGAAGAAAAAGTGTGTAGAGTGTTAAATAATCCTAACACATAACAATCTTATTTATATAGGTGACTCATATATTGAATAAGTAAACTAAGCAATGTGGGACTCTACTATTAATACTATATTCTAACACTCCCTCGCAAGCTAGAGACTCTCCAGCTTGTTACATATCAACTAACGAAACAATTACCTCAACTACTAATCAGCAATAATGAAAAACAACCAACTTGTTAAAAACAATGGAACAACTTTCAATAGCAACGACCAACGAATGAAACAACCAACGAAACGACTTCAATGATATCAACGACTTCAACGAAATAATTTCAACGACAACGAACGACTTCAACAACCAACCAACGACGAACGAATTCAACGACCAACGAACCAATTTAAACTACCAACTTCAACGACCAATAAAAACCAACTTCAATTACCAACCAACAACCACCAACTTCAACGAAATAGATGACAAAACAAGATATGTTACCACGCTCACAAAAAGTATGGCCAAAAACCCGACTAAGAAACCCAGAATTATGACCATGTCCACAACTGAATGAAGAACCAACAGCAACAGAGACAGCGGAAGCAGAATCAGAATCAGATTTCATTGCAAATATATAACCGAACAAGAAACTAACAATCAACCAACAAATCAACCCAACATCATCAATAACCAAGACCCAAAACCTCCGAGTGGTAGATTACCACTTTAAACCAACAATATAATTGAACAAAGCCGTCTACAGACTGAAACAGCAGGAGTCGCTGATGAACAATGATAATGAACAGTAACACTGTGAACAATGATTATGGCGATAGATTTCAATGGAAGGGATTAAGGTTAGGACAGAGGCTAAGATTAGGGTTGTGATTTTAGGGTTTCGTGGTGAGATGATGATGGCGGTAGAGGGTGGCAGCTAGGGTTTTGTATATCTAAGGTGGATGGTGAACCCGCTCTGATACCATGTTGTTTAGGAAGAAAAAGTGTGTAGGATGTTAAATAACCCTAACACATAACAATCTTATTTATATAGGTGACTCACATATTGAATAAGTAAACTAAGCAATGTGGGACTACTATTAATACTATAGTCCAACAGCTACCAAAACCATCTGTGATCATACCATGCTCTTAGAACATCACAACTCGACAACAAGAAGGTATAAGTCAAAAAAAGGTGTTTTTTGTTGTAGCTTGTGCTAATAACCAACATAAAAACAAAACGATCTGTGATCATACCACACTCGAACATTGAAAAATTGAAAAAACAGTCATTCCTACTTCCAATCAATGTCATTTCCGAGTATCAATAATGACACGCATATAACCACTCGAGTATCCCAAGACTTGTTATTATCCAAACCTAAGACCCTTCCCAATATTTTTTTCTCACTAAATCTTAAAAAGACTCCACCAAATTTCAATTATATTTTCCAAGTGTGCATTAAAAAAATAATATTCTAAGATTGATTTTCTGTAGCACAAAATACCTAAAGAGAAGAAACAATATCATCTAGCATGAAAAAGAATGAATAAGTACCTAAAGAGAACAAACAGTATCATCTAATTACCTAAAATACCATGCTCTTAGAACATTGAAAAACAACCATCATTCTTAATTCCAACCAATGTCTCTTCAAAGTATCAGCCCCGACACACATATAATCACTCGAGTATCCCAAGTCTTGTTACTATCCATAGCCCAAAACCCTTTCGGGCTGGGTAAGATAGAGAAACAAATGGTGAGATTGGCAGGTGGGTGTTGCGGGAGAGAGAGAGTGTGTGGATTTTAGATGGAGAAGACAAACATGGGGAGGGAGAACAAGAGAGAGATGTTTGGTTCTGTAGATGAAATAGGTGAGAGAGAGATACAAAGGTAGCGTGTCCGTTGGGTATAAAGCGGTTTGAAGGTAGCGTGTCTATTGGGTGAAGAGTGGTTAGAAGCCGGTGAGAGGTTTTGTAGGCTCTACTTGACGCTTTTTAAGGGAGAAGTGTAAAATTTGATTTTTCATCCTAGCAATTGCTTCAACATTAAGGTTCAATCTCAGCCCTTAAAACATACAAAAAATGAGTATGTGTCTATACAATTTGATAAAAACCCCTCGGATTGTCTACACAATTTGAAGGGAAGTATCTGAATTTTCTCGGTTGGATGCACGATAGCGCTCTATCCCTCTCTCGTCGCGATTGTTGCCCCGGTTGACACGAAGGGCGATTTTTTTCACTTCTTTTTCGTTTTCACCTTTTACATTGAGCCAATAAATCTTTTAATATCGTGTTATCATTAGTCCCCTAAAATATGAGCATAAAAAGTTAGACCTTGTTCCCTAAAAAGGAGTGTAATCAAGTTGTATCCACATGCTCGAAGGAGACGTTCTAAGAAAACTCAATAGAAATTAACTACTAAAAGTTATACACATTTTTTTTCACAAAGCTTGAATAGAGTCCAACCAATTTTCAAAACAGTAAATAGTAATGTAAAAAGACATAACAGATGCTAGCAAAAGGAGGGGAAATTAAAACAGAGGGTGCGATTGGTGGACACCTTACATGAATGAAAGATCAAGAAGCTAGGACCCCGGGAATTTCAAATCTGCAAGCAAAGAAAGGATAAGATGCAAGGGAATCAAATGTAGCAAATTCAACCCCCATTCCCTGTAGGACTGAAGCACTAAAATCAATTTAGGACTAGATGCAAGTGAATCCGGAAAATAGAAACCCTATTTGGAAGACAGGATTGGATAGATTTGAAAGTTCAAAATTTGATTACCTACAGATTTAGTGGCAACTTCTGTTGGTGGTGTCCCCTCTGGGTAAGATAGAGAAACAAATGGTTAATTGGCAAGTGGGTGTTGCAATAGAGACAGAAAAAGAGAGACTATGAGTGAATGGGTTTTAGACGAAGAAGAGAAACATCGAGGAGAGAGAAAGTCGTTTAGTTGTGTGGATGAAATAAGGGTGAGAGCGAGAAACAGAGGTTGTGTGTCCATAGTGTAAAGAGTGGTTTGAAGCCAGTGAGGGGTTTGGTAGGCTCTAGACTTGACATTTTTTGAGGGGAAAGTAAAAAATCTAATTTTTTACTCAACATAAAAGTTCAATCTTAGCTCTTAAAACACAAAAAAAGTTAGTATTTATCTACACAATCTGAAAAAAAAAAAAAAAACCCTTGGATTGTCAACACAATTTGACGGGAAGTACGTGGCTTTTCTCAATTGGATGCACAATAGCACTCTATCCTTTTCGTCGCAAGTGTTGCTCTGATTGATACAAAGGGCGATTTTTTTAACTTCTTTCTCGTTCTCACGGTTTACGTTGAGCCAATGAAGCTTTTGATATCGTGTTACCATTAGTTCCCTAAAATATGAGCAAAAAGTTAGACCTTACCCCTAAAAAGGAGAGTTGTGTAATCAAGTTGTTTCAACATGCTCAAAGGAGATATTCTAAGAAACCTCAATAAAAATTGACAACTAACAATTGTACACATGTCTTAAAACTCCTCATTGGCTTGAACAATATTCATTCCGATTTGGTAAGAAATGGCAAAAATAAAAGACAAAAGAATGGCTAAAGAATTATACCACTGAAAATGCATTTTCTTTTCTCTTGCAGAGATTAATTTCTTTTTTCTCTTGGACTTTGCATGTGCCATGTCAAGGTCTCACTCCTCTCGAATCACTACACTGACGACATTTTTCTCTCGAAGATGTCCAATCTGTAAAGAAATACCATAGATTATAAATGTTTTACTAAGAAGTGGTAGATAAATAAATGGAATGGGATCACCACAAACTAATCATGTTAAATAGTGAATATTACTACAAAAACAAAAGGACAAATGAATGGTTAAAGAATCATACAACCGGACTTGCATTATCTTCTCTTATATGCATAGATGACTTTCTCTTTTCCCTTGGACTTTGCCTTTTCAATTTCTTTGTCCTAGTGTTAAAAAAAAATATACGTGTGAGAAGAATTTTTTGTCCCACAAAAAAATATACGAGTGAAAATAGAATGTGCTTACCCTAAAGAAAGCAGATCAGATTCAAAGTGTGTTCCTCTCGAAGCACAACATTGATGTTTCTGAAGATATTGTCCATAACTTGTGAATTAAATGGAGACTTAGTAGCTGCTTAAGAGGTTTCTGCATTTAGGAAAATCCAGGACTAACAGTTACAATGTTTCAATACTAAATTGATGTAGATCTAAGCAAATCACAATTTCTCATCGATGCCCAATGTTCTAAAACTCGGTACTCGGTACTCGCTCGGCCGGCCACCTTGTACCTTGTAGGCCGAGTACTCGGCGATTACTCGGCGAGTAGAAATTACTTGGATTTTTTTTTATATGTTCCCCGAATGATATTCATAATGCATACCTTGTACCTTGTAGGTCGAGTACTCGGTGATTACTCGGCGAGTAGAAATTACTTGGATTTTTTTTTATATGTTCCCCGAATGATATTCATAATGCATAAAGAGAAGTTCAATGTTCAAACCAAATGAAACTTAAGTACAAAACTACTAGTCCATTGCAAAGTTTAACATTCAAACCAAATAAAAACAAGTACGAAATTAATAGTCAATTACAAAGTTCCACGTTCAAACCAAATGAAACGAAGTACGAAATTAGTAGTCAATTATTCGTCTTCTTCTTCTCCATATCCCTCCATAACTTGGTCTCCATCGGATTCAAACTCAAAATCCTCATCTACCTCCTCTTCGGTATCATCTTCCGACACAAAATCTTCTTCATCTAGTTCTCGTACTCCAACATTTCTAGCACTTCGTCTAGGTTGAAGGACTTCATCCGCTCCCGTAGCTTCCCCAATCACCTCCCATGTAAGTCCCGAAACCGGGTCAACTTCTTCGTCACCACCTTCAACAATCCATCCTTGTGCATGTGTTGCTTCACAAGAACGTAATACATCCTTTCCCTTTCTTTTATTGTTGATAAGTTTGGCATTGAATTGGACATACACAAGATTGTTCAACCTCGCCGCATCTAGTCTATTCCTTTTCTTTGTATGTATCTATGCACAAAAGAAAAATCCTAAGTTAATATAGTTCTTCTCCAATGTGTTTATAAAGAAGTAAACGGAGAATATTTACTTACTCCCTCAAAAGTGCTCCAATTTCTCTCACACCCCGATGAACTTGAAGTCAAAGAGAGGATTCGAGTGGCCATTCTTTTCAAATTGGGTGTATGATTGCCATAATTAGACCACCATCCAACTAAACATGAAAGAAGCACAATTCATTAGTACTACGTAACTTAGTAAGCAAAAAAAAAAAACTGAGAAAAGTAACCATATATTTACCCGGATCATAAGAGTCATCGTTCGTCCCACATCCCCTTGCGGCTAATGGTCTTCCAAATCCACCATCTTTGTTCTTGTACTTCAACAACTCTTTATTGATGACTTCATCTTGAACATCGATATCATCGGGAAAGAAAGCTTCAACACAAACAAGAACCCCATCCATGATAATAGGATCATCTTGAATGGTGGAATCCTTGAAGAAGTAAAAAGGATTCAAAAAGTAAGCCGTCAAATGCAATGCACTATCTAGCCGACCCTTGGCTTTCACATCAATGACATCAAGTATTGGCCGGTAGTTAGTCTCAACTTGTTTGTATGCCTCTTTGATATCTTCTTTTGCTTTTTTGAGCTCTCCATAGACAAAGCCCATTGCGGGCTTCCTATCCCCATCAACAAGTCGAAGTACCATCACCAATGGAGCAAATACTTTCAAGCATAAGCTTACACCATTCCAAAATGTCATACTCATCACGGTAGCATATGCTGCTTTCCCCTTTGCACTCTTAGCCCATTTACTATTGCCCCATGCATCGCTACTAAACATCGTCCGCAAATCTTGTTTCTTTTCCATTAAGCTTTGTAAAGTCAAGAATGCGGTCGCAAATCTAGTAACGCCAGGCCTCACTATGTCTCTCTTCTTTGTATATTTTCTCATCATTGCCAATGTATTATGATGAGCATAAACATATATAGTGAACGCCTTGGCCTTCTCAATAATTCCTTTAAACTTAGATTGCTTACCGATTCCTTCAAGCATGAGGTTGATTGTGTGGGTGGCGCATGAGGTCCAAAATATGTTAGGCCTCTTGATTTTTAACAAATCCGCCGCAGCCATATTATTGGATGCATTGTCGGTGACTACTTGAACTACATTTTGCACCCCAATATCTTCAATGAACTTGTCAATGTACTCAAAGATATACAACCCCGTGTGCGACTCCTCTGAATCTTCCTTGGAAGAAAGAAAACAAGTCCCTTGCTTACAATTAACGCACAAGTTCATAATGCTTCTTCTCTTTCGGTCCGTCCAAGCATCAGTCATGATAGAGCAACCCGTTGAAGCCCACTCTGCTTCTTGCTTCTTGAGTAATGTTTTGGTTCTCTCCACCTCCTCCTTCAACAATGGCTCCCTTAGTTGGTATTGGCTTGTGGGCCGGTATCCCTGGCCAAATTGACCAACCGCTTCAGCAAAACGTTTGAAGCTATCATTGTCGACAGCATGAAATGGAATACCGGCTTCGTACACCCATCGAGCCAAGTATTGATCTACCTGATGACTCCTCTCCTTCCAAATTGCATCATTTAAGTTTTGTTGTCTTGTCTTCTTAAATCCACTTGTGTCAGAACCATCGGGATTGATCTTTGTGTAGCTATCCATGGGACCAAGATCATAAGGCCTCTTCTTTGACCCTACATTTCCAACTTCATTTTTTTGTTTTTGATCATTAAAAAGGGTGGGAGGGGGCAACCAGCGTAGCAACTCTCCCTGGGTGTGACCATAGGAGCTCCCTACCCGCTGTGGAATGTCCGGTTGAGCCATAGCTACTGCCCGGGAGGACAGACCATCACCACAGCACCACCAAGATACTAGCTGGAAGTAGTTTGCCATCGCCCCTGCAGGACAAAGACGTCCCAGGACTCGAACTTGAGTCTCCTATGGGGGAAGCAACTGGCCTACCAACTAGGCTACCACCTCCGGTGGTTACATTTCCAACTTCATTATCTTCATCACTTTCATGTATTACATTCACTTCCTCCCTAAGATTCATGGCTTCTTTCTTCTTCTCTAGCTTTTTAGCTGCTATATCATCAAGTGCCTTCTTACACTTTAATTGATCTTCCTTGCTTGCCTTAGTGCATGAGGCAACGTCTCCCTTAATATGAGCTATGTGTTTTTTCATCCTATTAATTCCTCCATTATAAACATTCCCACACAAAATGCATCTTAAACGTTCCTTATTACTAGCATCCACAATAACTGCATAATCCCATGCAACATCATTCGATTTTTTTTTCATCAAGGCATCACAATTG
>BPLS01027848.1:0-14951 GCA_019656275.1 Rhododendron kiyosumense
CTACAAGATGATGAAATCTAACCATACAAATAATATAAAACTTCAGTAATAAATAGTGGGTAGAGAACCGTCGTCAACTACAAAGATCGATATTCTTCGGAGCACTACCACCCTTTCACCACCAATACTACCACCGTAACACCACCCCAACACCACCATTATTTCACCCGTAGACATCTTTCGCTTACCCACAACTACCACCATATTTCAACTTTATCACCACCGTAGGGATTTTAGTACAAATTAAAACTTACAATGAGTAAAAGGGTGCGAAAATGTTCTTCAGCCTTAAAGGTTTTGACAATTTTTGAATTGGTTTGGTTTCAATCAACTTTTTTAAATTTTATTTATTTATTTTATGGTTTGACTCCACAACATTTTGTTATGTTTAATACCCTCTTTATTTTGATTGAATTTAAAATGAGAGTGATGCGATGATTTTCCCAATTTTCGACTTGTTAAAGGAAAATTTGTGATGTCTTTTAACTGATAAATAAATTTGGATTTAAACCACTTGAGTTATAAAGTATACTCAACAAGCTTTTCAACGGTTCAAACCACGCACAAATCAAAGTTCGGGAGTGTTCGTGGCAAACCCGCGAAATTTGACTTGTTGTGTAGTTTGAATGCGCCTTAGGAGCAATGTCATGCGCCCCGGGCGCAGCACAATGCTCCTTAAGCGCATCTTTAAAATTCCACCACAATCAAACTTTGCAAGCTTGCTCCGATCACTCCCGAACCCCAATTTATTTGTCGATTGAACTGTTAAAAAACATGTTGAATGTATTTCATAACCTAAGTTGTTTGGATTGAAAATTATTTTTACATGAACTAATATGCCACTTTTACGCTCAGTGGGTAAAAAAAAAAAATTCGCTAAGATGTTAACATCTCGCTTCTTTTAAATTGGATCAAGGTCTATTATATGTTTTCAAAAAGGTTTTTCCTAGCAATACAAGATGATAGAATCTAACTATACAAACAATATAATTTCACTTATGAAAAATGGGTAGAGAGTCATCGTCAACTACAAAGACCTTCAGAACACTACCACCCTTCCACCACCATTACTTCACCCCATAGACATCTTTCGCTTACCCACAACTACCACCATATTTCAACTTTATCACCACTGTAGGGATTTGAGCACAAATTAAAACATACAATAAGTAAAAAGGTGCAAAAATGTACTTTAGCCTTAAAGGTTCCGACGATTTTTGAATTAGTTTCGTTTCAATCAACTTTTTAAAACAAAATTTTACTTATTTATGGTTTGAGTCCACAACATTTTGTTATGTATAATACCCTCTTTATTTTGATTTAATTTAAAATGAGAGTGATGCGATAATTTTCCCAATTTTCGACCCGTTAAAGGCAAATTTGTCATGTCTTTTAACTGATAAATAAATTTGGATTTAAACCAATTGAGTTATAAAGTAAACTCAATAAGATTTTCAACGGTTCACACCATGCACAAATCAAAGTTCTGAAGTGTTTGTGGCAAGCCCGCGAAATTTGACTTGTTGTGTAGTTCGAATGCGCTTTAAGTGCAGTGTCATCCGCCTTGGGCAAAGCTCAATTCTCTTGACTTGTTGTGTAGTTTGAATGCGCCTTGGGCGCAATGTCATGCTCCCCGGGCGCCGCTCATTACTCCTCAGACGCATCTTTGAAATTCCACACAAATCAAACTTTGCGAGCTTGCTCTTTTCACTCCCGAACGCCAATTTGATTGTGTATTGAACTATTAAAAAGTATGTTTAATGTATTTTATAACCTAGGTTGTTTGGATTGAAAACTATTTTTACATGAAATAATATGCCACGATTACCCTAAATTATTTCGCTAAGATCCTAACATATCGCTCCTTTTAAATTGGATCAAGGTCTATTATATGTTTTCAAAAAGGTTTTTCCTAGTAGTACAAGATGATGGAATCTAACTATACAAACAATATAATTTCACTTATGAAAATGGGTAGAGAGCCGTTGTCAACTACAAAGATTTTCGGAGCACTACCACCCTTCCACCACCAAACACTACCACCGTAACACCTCCCTTCCACCACCATTACTTCACCCCATAGAAATCTTTCTCTTACCCATAACTACCACCAGATTTCAACTTTATCACCACCGTAGGGATTTGAGTACAAATTGAAACTTACAATGAGTAAAAGGGTGTGAAAATGTAATTTAGCCTTCAAGGTTCTGATGATTTTTGAAATTGTTTGGTTTCAATCAACTGTTTAAAACAAAATTTTATTTATTTTATGGTTTGACTCTTCAACATTTTGTTATGTTTAATACCCTCTTTATTTTGATTCAATTTAAAATGAGAGTTTTTGATTTAAAACGAGAGTGATGGTTTCCCAATTTTGATCTATTAAATGCAAATTTGTCATGTATTTTAACTGATAAATAAACTTGGATTTAAACCACTTGAGTTATAAAGTATACTCAACAAGCTTTTCAACGGTTCAAAGCATTGAAAAATTAAAGTTCAGGACTGTTCGTGACAAGACCGCGAAATTTGACTTGTGTAGCTCGAATGTGCCTTAGGCGCATGTCAAGCACTCCGGGCGAAGCTCAATGCTCCTGACTTGTTGTGCAGTTCAGATGCCCCTTAGGCCCAATGTCATGCGCCCCTGGCGCAGCTCAATGCTCCTCAGTCGCACCTTCGAAATTCCACCACAAATCAAACTTTGCGAGTTTGCTCCGATCACTCCCGAACTCCAATTTGTTTGTGGATTGAACCATTAAAAAGCTTGTTGAATGTATTTTATAACCTAAGTTGTTTGGATTGAAAATTATTGTTACAAGAAACAATATGACACTTTTACTCTCAATGGGTCAAAAAATAATTATTTCGCTAAGATGCTAACATCTCGCTTCTTTTAAATTGGATCAAGGTCTATTATATGTTTTCAAAAAGGTGTTTCCTAGTTGTACAAGATGATGGAATCTTACTATTCAAACAATATTATAATTTCAATTATGAAAAATGGGTAGAGAGCCGTTGTCAACTATACAAAGATCTTCGGAGCACTACCACCCTTCCACTACCAAACACTACCACAGTAACACCTCCCCACCACCACCATTACTTCACCCCATAGACATCTTTCGCTTACTGTGGGCACGCGCCCCCGAAAATCGCCCGATTTTGGTTTGCGGCCCTCTTTGGAAAACAGCGCGGCGAAACGCTTCGATTCAGAGTCGCCACTCGGGTTTTAGCGGTGAGGCACCCAAGGAACCGAACTGGAGAACGTTTGCTACGCTTTGCCTTGATTTGAAGAAGGTTTGATTTGATTTGAAAAAGGCGTAGACTGGTCCGTCATCACCTTCGATATCTGAGGTTCGGGAGCCAGGTTACGAGAGGGAAAGGGTTTTATGGCACCCCTCTCGCCCAATCCGGAGATCGGTCTCTACTCGGGCATTTTTGTAAAACGTTTGCATTTTTCTCTCATTTGATCATTTTTAGCCAGTTAGGGCGGGGGAAACAGTTAATGGGGATTAATACTGTAACAGTTTGCAGTTATGTGACAAAATGCTTTATGGATGATGATTTGCTTGAATTGAATTGAATTAGAAATGAAAGAACATAGATTGAGAACAAGCACTGCGAAGAGCTCGACGGGATGATGTACGCTGCTCATCGGGTGCGTGAGCAGGTGACATGCTGGCACGCAATGGCAGAACCACTGTGTAGGGGGATGAAAACAATTAGTGTTCTGAACAACACCAATTTGCAGCGGCTACACGTGCCTCTACACCGGAACCCTAGTTCTTCGTCGGAACCCTAATCTGCAAAACAGACAAGGGGTGAGCGCACCTTTGCCTCTCGTGGCAAAGGCCCTCCGATGCTTAAGTTAGTATCACGTACTGGTCTAAACCCTAATTATCAGTAGGAAAGCAATAAGAGAATACCAAATATTGCGTACCTTTTACCTCCAGGCTTACCTCGTATTTATAGGCTCACGGATGCTTGCTGCCCAAGCATCCCTGTTGCCCTAGGATTCCTACCTCGTATAGGAAACCTAGTATCTCACGGATTCTCGTTCCCTTATCTGTATAATAACTTAACCATTATGGGACTCTTAGTCCTTTTGGGACTCTTTCCCATATTTATCCGAACACCCCACTCACGTTGGGACTCTTGCCTCGATCCTATTTAACCGGGATCTTATCCTTTTATGGAATATTACCATTCTGGAATATTCTTGCCATGTTACGACTTATGGCAACGTTTTCCACTGTTCGGCTTCCTCTTTGCCGAACAGTCCTCCTGGACCAATGACTTCACATGTCACTGGTCCACGTTGTTTATATCTGGTCAAATGACTTCACATGTCTTTTGACCTTAGCAGCCGAACAGACCGTCTGGACCAATGGCTTCACATGTCACTGGTCCAGATAGCCGTCCATCGCGCTGCCCGGCGATAAGCTTATCATGTCTGCCACGTGTCACTAACACATCACGTGTTCGGTAACTATTCATAGCTGTTCGGGAATACCTCCCTACACACTGCATGCCAGAAGACCCTGCGCACGCCACCTTTAGGTTGGCGTACACTACCTCTCTGATCTCTCACGGCTCCTGTTCTCAGCCCTCTGGGCTCTGGAATGGACCAGTGCACACCCAGGACAAACCACGCAGTTTCAGTATATGAGCTAAGTACATATTACAGGCAGATAGGCAAGAGGAAATGGCTAAGAGCCGAGAAAAGGTACAACAAACCCCATAAACAGAGTGGGGAAGAATAAGAGGCCAGGATTGATTTATGATGTAAGGGCCACACACTGACTTGTATCAAACGTGCCGTACGCCACCCCCTGGGGGCCGTACGCCATATTTGCCTATTAGTCAAGGCTTGGCTTTACATCATCTGGGCTCTGGATCATGACCAGAAATACCCCAGAGGCCTTAAAAGAAGCAGAAACAGTACGAGTATTGAAAGCTACGTTAAAAGCTGTAAAGTACAGAAAGTGAAAGACTGATTATTAACATGCTGGGGGTGATGACATGAAGGAAAAGAACAGTAAATGGGCCCTTCATGATCCCCACGCCAGCGGTGCACGTACTACCACAGGTGGCGTACAGTTGGGTGATGCTGGCGTGCGCCATGGATAGCCCTCTGCAACTGATTTATTTTACCAGAGAGAGGTCTGGACTAGTATTAGTTACTGGCCAGAACCCTTCTGGGTCCCCTCAGGGGCTGAAAACAGAAAGTAGTACAAAGGTGGTATACCTTTTTGTACTAGAGATGGAGGAATGGGAGTGTGAGCTTTGAGGGTTGAAGATGGAGGGTGTATGGTGGCTAGTCAGTGGAGAGGGGTGCTCTTCTTATCCTTACTCTTTCAATGGAGAATAGAGAGCAAGGGAGAGAAGGGGCAATGAACCTTGGTTAATGAATGTTGCTAACCCCTTGCAAATGAATGCAAGGGGGGTATTTATGGAGGAGAGAGGACTGAGACCAGGCCTGGCCAGTTGGGTTAAGGGCTGGTTGGGTTAAGGGAGTAGCCTCCCATGCATTTAATGCATGGGACTTGCCTTGATGGGGTGTGTAGGAGAGAGAGGGGGACGGGCCTGCAGAGGAATGATCAGGGGGCTCTGCAGTGTACTGTGGTAGTTACAAAGTTTCGAGCACGTGACAGAAAAGCGGTGACTTGACCGGCCTTGACCCTCCGTACGCCACCTAAAAGCTACCGTGCGCCAGGTCAAACTTAGTCAACGGTCGATGTCCAACACGTGGCAGAATTCTGGCGCACGCCAAGGAAAAGGTGGCGTAAGCCAGGTATGGCTTTGCTGAGGCTTATTTGGCTCTGGACTTGAAGGGCTTGAAGAGGTTTGAAATGGTTTGAAAGAGGAGGGTTCAACACTCAAAGCTCATGACCTTCCATCGACCTCGGAAAGTTTTCGACCGTTTATCATCATTGGGGTAACAAAAATACCGCAAACGTGCTGATCCGGATAGTCCAGAATAGGGTGTCTACATGAGCCCCCCTTTGACGGCACTTGGGGCACCGTTTGATCGGGTACAAGTAACGTCAAAGGTTTTCTAGACACCCTTTCGAGGATATCCAAAACAGAACGCACTTGGTCGAAGAAGACATAAATCGTAAAGAACCTGATTGGTTGAACTCGGCCAAACAGATCACTTGAGAAAGATTGCTGCTCGCAGAGGGCATAATAGGCGGACGGATCGCTGCCGATTTTGAAATTGGGCGGATGGATCGCCGTTGAAATTGAGATTAGGCGGATGGATCGCCGTTGAAATCGAGATCGGGCGGATGGATCGCCGTTGATTTTGAAATGGGCGGATGGATCGCCGTTGAAATTGAAATTGGGCGGATGGACCGTCGTTGTTAGGGATCAATCTATCCTTGGCATACACAATTTTCGACAAACACGGGTAAGTCGTGTCAGGTAGGTTGAATTCCATCCGTTGGGAATCAGAGCCAATCTCCTTATCAAAGACCATCCGAGACAAAGCAATAAGGTTGCTGGAAGATGCGTTTGAAGCAAGACCGAAGTAAAGGTATCTGTTCGGGGCAGGCCGAGGCGGACTCTCGTGGGAATAATCAGTTGCAGATGAACAGACCTATCGAAGGCCATTCTGATTGTTAAACCATCGTTGATTTGAGACGGTGGGTCATCGCTGAGGACGACTCGTTGAACCATCGTTGATTTGAGATGGTGGGTCATCGCTGAGGACGACTCGTTGAACCAATCGTTGATTTGTGACGGTGGGTCATCGTTGAGGGACGACTCGTTGAACCATCGTTGATTTGTGACGGTGGGTCATCGTTGAGGGACGACTCGTTGAACCATCGTTGATTTGTGACGGTGGGTCATCGTTGAGGGACGACTCGTTAAACCATCGTTGAGTTGAGACGGTGGGTCATCGTTGTGGGACGACTCGTTAAACCATCGTTGATTTGATTGAAAGAGGGTTTGAACTTTGTTGGGAAACGGGGATGGGCAGACCATCATTGAATGCCGAGGCGGACTCTCCTGAGGATTAATCAGTTGCGGACAAATCATTACCCTTGGGGATCGAACCTTCTTCGGCCTAAAGAAACTTCAACAGCCACGGGTAGGTCAGGTCAGGTAGGTTAAATTCTATCTATTGGGAATCAGAGCCAATCTCCTTATCAAAGACCATCCGAGACAGAGCAATAAGACTGTTGGGAGCTGCACTTGCTATAGATAGATGTGGATCAGGATAGGCGGACGGTTGTTATAGACTGTTTGGACAGGCGGACTGCCGTTGTGGTGATTGATTGGATGGGCGGCCGCTGAGTTGAACGGCGGACAATATTCTGAATGCCATTTGTGGCTTGGAAATGGATGATATGGCTGATTGCTGCTGATGGATTGAAGTGGACGATATTCTGATCGTCGTTGATGGATTGAAGTGGACGATATTCTGATCGTTGTTGAATTGAATTGATTTGAAGGACGATATGGCTGACCGTCGTTGATTGATTTGACTTAAAGGACGATATGGCTGACCGTCGTTGATTGATTTGACTTGAAGGACGATATGGCTGACCGTCGTTGATTGAATTGACTTGAAGGACGATATGGCTGACCGTCGTTGATTGCATTGACTTGAAGGACGATATGGCTGACCGTCGTTGATTGATTTGATTTGAAGGACGATATGGCTGACCGTCGTTGATTGCATTGACTTGAAGGACGATATGGCTGACCGTCGTTGATTGATTTGACTTGAAGGACGATGTGGCTGACCGTCGTTGATTGAATTGACTTGAAGGCCTGGCGGACCATTCTTCATGATGAATGTACCGTTGGTGAACTTGGATTTTGAGTAGCACGAGTCATTACTGCTTTGAATTGTATCCTGATTCCCAAAGTGTGCTCCAGGTGCTAGTGGAGTGGGACAGTGAGGCTGTGCGCTTGACATTTGTCATGGAGAAATGGTCAGGAAAAAACGGCATGTGGCACCCCCCTTATAATTGCACTATCCCGAGTAGTGGTTTCGGCTCTAATTCCAGTAGTAACTTGATCCCTGGTACGAAACCCCAAAATCTTGACTACTTGCTGCTTTTGATGTTGGATAAGCATGCCTTAGCACTTGATAGACCCTTCCTGTTTCCACAGTTGATATACAATATGCAATGATATGTACTAAATTGAAAGCACACATTGACAATGCAGACACAAGCTAAGGGCGGCTCCTAAGAGGACGACAACGCTTGAGGACTACCACTGAGTCTTATTACTTTATTGCCTTCTGCTTTTGAGTTTGGGGCTTGCTTGCCAAAATAGAGGGGCATTGAGCGGGCCGGCGTGTTCCCAGTTGACATTTGGCAGCGGTATTGGACCTGTGTGCCTGTTCCTTGATGCTTGGGCGGATGTGCCTCATAGACATGATTTGCTTTGCCTTGGGCTGACATGCTCTTGTTATTCACGAGATTCCACTGCTTGGATAGAAGATAGAAGCTAGGGTAGCAAAGTAAAAATTGTATTTTTCAGTTTATTGACTCTCCTTTGAGAAAGAGCGCATAAACCCACCACAAATATCTAATTTGCATTGACAAGTGAACTAAGCCGACACACACACACATATGTATAAACTCGCCTAGCTCGAATGAAAAGGGAGAAAAAGCCCCAGGATAAGACATAGACTTTTAGACACATGGAAAATAATGAGATTTTGGGCAATAATGAGCCAAACCTCACATATCCCTCGACGGGTGAAACTGACACTTGCGTAAGGCCAAATAGATGTACGATGACCTGTACGAACAAACAAAAATTGAGAAGAAAGCCCCAGAATGAGAAACAGACTGAAACATTCGAAAAATACAGCAAAAATGGACAAAAGGACACAAATGGAATGACTCGTATAGGCCCGGACTGAAACCGACACCCCCGTGCAGTCACATAAGGTCCGTATGACTTGCACGGCATGACAAAACTTGGCAAGAGCCCATTGAATGATGTTCGAGGTGCTTTGAATGATAGAACAACTTTCGAGATACCGAGACTTTGATTCGAACTTGAGGTACCCCCGCAGGAGTCCAAAATATTTGGTAGGCACGAAAGCTGCCTACTGTTGCTTGCTCCAGGAATCGAATAAGTGCACGCGGGTTTGAAACCAACGCGCATCACTTTGAACAAGTGAGCATGAACCTCAAATTAGCACATGACTATAAGTCTGCTGCGGTAGTTCACACTAGACTTCGCTGACTTAGAATAAACTGTGAGCCCATTGGGACCTCTAGCATTTCATTTTGTTTTTGATGCTTCAGATATTTTAAGACTGCTGCTCAGCTTTGAAATTAAAGAAGTAATTTGAAATAAGATTGAAAGACGAAAGGTTTTCCCCCATTCTGCACAAATGAAGCTTGTCTTCTTCTCGACTACGGCAACGTACCAAAGCCTTGGATCCAATTGATAGATTACGACCGAACCCCATGGATAGATTTGTCAAAACATAGTTCAGGCGGCCAACGTGGTGCGTCAAAGCCAACACTTGAGATCCAGTTGATAGATTATGACCGAGTCTCGAAGAGAGAGACTGCCTACGTATCCCCTTTTGGAGAATCAGGTCAAAACGTAGTTCAGGCCAAGGTTCACTCGTGTATTTCACCTCTCCTTTTGCGCTCTAACTTTTGCCTAGTACCGCCTTTTCAGGTTTTTCGGTCTAGCGAGCTTTCGACCTTTTTTTTTTTTTTTTTGCCTATTCTCTTTTACCTAGACCGCCTCCTTAGGTTTTCAGTCTAGTAGGCTGCTCTAACTTTTGCTTGGAATCGCCCACCCTTGTGGTTTTCGATCCAACGAGCATCTCTCAGGGAAAAGTAGCACTGAATTGATCCCTGTAGACCATGGTATTGAATTCGTAGCTGCCGACGTCGATGATTTTTAACTGCAGCCCCAGATGAAATGCCTTTGATAGTGAAAGGGGCCTGATTGCTTTTTTTTGGAAATGCCTCGCTCCAAGCCACTTTTACACCTTTTTAATGTGCGCTTGATGGAACACTGCTGGTACTGTTTTGAACATGGTATAAGGCCTGGAGGCTTCTGAGCTTTTGCTTTCTGGCTTGGCATCCGGTAGTAAAGGACTCAATGCTTCTTTATCTCATGATCGACACCAGGTGTGTCTTTGTGAGACCATTTCAAGATGTTGTTAAATTCTTTGAACGGGCACAATGCTCTTCTGGGGACAGCGCCGAAACAACTTTGAAACTTCCGGGGGGGTTTATATCGTCTTTCAAGTTTATTAGAGATTACTTCTTCTTTTAGAGGCTGAGCATGCCTTTCGTCTTCCCTTTCGGCGAGGGAACACATTTCCTTGGGGAGATTCCCATCGAAATCTATCCATTCGTCGTCAGGGTCGACACAGTTTATCAAAAGCCAGCAAAGCACTTAGAAGCAGGATAATGCATATCATAAAACCCTCGGGGTTGCCAAGTACAGCAAAACGACTCGAATTGAGAATTGAAGCTACGACATGGAGGGCCAAGAGGCACGAACTCCGACTCAGAGCTAGACTTAGACGACTTGGCAGACACTGTGTCAGACTTAGACTCAAAAGTGTCAATGCAAAATAGACGTGATTTGAAAATGTAACTTTTATAGTTACCCTTGACTTCCTTTCAGAGAGGCGGGAGCTAGAGGATAGCAGGCCCAAACAACAGCACTTCGGCCTTTTCATCTTCTTCGGCCAGCCCCACTTGAGAGAACTCCTTGAATAACTGCCCCAAAGTCCATCTTCTCATTTGATTGTTTAAGCTTCCTTTTGAATTCCTCCTTGGCAGGCTCATCACTGTCAACACAGGTGTCGGTAGTAAGGATCTTGATTTCACCTATGGCCATCAGGTTAACCTCAGGTTCGGGCAGGGGAGACAAGATTGGCTTGGATTGATCTTTCGGGACAATGTGGAGGCTAGGATTGAATATGGTGGAGCTTGGATTGATTTGAATGGAGCTGATGGATATCTGGCTAACATGTGGGTTGGAACCGTGTTGAGGCATGAGCTTGGAAATGACTTTGGGCTTTGATGGGAATGGAGCTAGAATGGTGCCATTATCGATGAGATCTTGAATGGCATGTCGAAGGCGGAAGCAGGCATCGGTGAGATGGCCAGACATTTGATGGAAAGCACAATAGGCATTTGAATTGTAGGATGCCGGAAGTGTTCGAGGTGCAGGAGCTAGAAGGAGTGGCTTGAGGAAGCCAGCTTCGAGGAGCTTCTCATAAACTGAGGACAACGGTGTGGAAAAGCGAGAGAAGGTTCTTGGCAGGTTCCGACGATCGGATTGAGGAACACGATGCACTCTTTTGCCTTCAGGATTGATTCCTTTGTTTCGCATATCCTCCCTTTCGGCATTGGCTTTGGACAGGGAATCAGCATCCTCCTTCGAGTGAGTCCTGGCTTCATGAAACTCAGCCAGGTCTTTGAACATATCCTTTGGGCACTTTCCGACCACAGGCATGTGGCAGGCCTGAGAGGATTCCTTGATTGGCCCCATATCCGACTGCGGGGCTATGGTGGTAAAGAGATCAACCAGTCCCTGGACCATGATCATTTGTTTGTCCATTTTGTGACTTAGTTCCTCTACAGCCCTTTGCAGTTCAGCCATATCTGTTTGTGCTGTCATTTCGGATTGATGATCGGTGAGGGTGATGGCCTAGAGCTTTGGACAGCAAAGTAAATAAGAACTCAGTGGTGTTCCTGCAGCAAGCTTTTGAATGAATTTGAAAGAATGCGCATGCCAACGTCGTCGGTGTCCTCCTAGACTCTAACACTAGAGGGAGTCCAACTCACGCTGTTAGGATGTTGCCATAGAATCCTCGGATTTCTTTTCGATGGTGTATCCTTGTTTTGAATCGATGGATACCAAAGGATGTCAAAACAAACTAAGCCTTTTGACTGTTCCTTCCTCGAAGTTTCAACTTTGGCGGTCGGAACAACTTGGTGCAGACGGCGTGATACCATAACCGGGGTGGCGTAAGCAGCGCTGTGCCGGAGCCTTGATGGTGTAAGTGATTAGCACTTTAACCGGGATGGTGTGGGTATCACGACATTCTCTTCGTTGTTCCTAATTTTCTGTTTGAAACTTCGACTAGGTTTAGACAAGAGACTTAAACAGTCCTGATTTCCCAAAGTCTCGCTGACCCAAGGATTTTGAAAATTGATTACGCGCAACATCAAGATGCACGACTCTTCATCGGTCCATGGCAGGGCCCTGACAGTCACGATACGAACTCGAGACAGACCTAAAAGCCGCCCTAGCATGCTCCTACGCAAAGCGGGATGTATGTATGTACAGGCATGCGATAAGGAAAGCAGTAACACATAGACAGTTTATGGGGGTTAGATGCAAGCAATCCTATTCTGCAGGCTCCTGTCTTAGGTTGAAAGGTTCTAGTGCTTTATACGTATGTAGAGGCCGGTTTTGGCTTAAGGGGGTTCCTCTGACTAAAGCCGCGGTATACCTCCCATTGCAATGCGTGCAGCAAAGCGATGGTCGAACGGTAATACGACTCATCATCGTCCAAGGTTGTTGGGCATTCGAGGACCCCGGGCTCCAGTAAACTGTGCCGGTTACCCAAAACGCCTCAACGGGGCTTATCCAACATCGATGCAAATGGAAAGGTGCCGAAGAATGATTTAGAATGAGAGAGAAACGCAAGGTTTTGAAAATGCCTTTTGAGCTTGGCTCACTTCCATTAATCAATACTTGGAGAAAATTACATAAGTGAACAATAGTAAAAGCCCCAGTTCGGATTGGTCGGATGCTGAGATCCTGTTACGTTACCATTCCGTTCTTCAGCAGCGCGGAGCGTACTGTTTTGACAAGCTTTTGAAAATTGTTCTTTCATGTATTAATCGCCAAATACTAATTAATGCAATTGTCCCCAGCAGAGTCGCCACTGTGGGCACGCGCCCCCGAAAATCGCCCGATTTTGGTTTGCGGCCCTCTTTGGAAAACAGCGCGGCGAAACGCTTCGATTCAGAGTCGCCACTCGGGTTTTAGCGGTGAGGCACCCAAGGAACCGAACTCGAGAACGTTTGCTACGCTTTGCCTTGATTTGAAGAAGGTTTGATTTGATTTGAAAAAGGCGTAGACTGGTCCGTCATCACCTTCGATATCTGAGGTTCGGGAGCCAGGTTACGAGAGGGAAAGGGTTTTATGGCACCCCTCTCGCCCAATCCGGAGATCGGTCTCTACTCGGGCATTTTTGTAAAACGTTTGCATTTTTCTCTCATTTGATCATTTTTAGCCAGTTAGGGCGGGGGAAACAGTTAATGGGGATTAATACTGTAACAGTTTGCAGTTATGTGACAAAATGCTTTATGGATGATGATTTGCTTGAATTGAATTGAATTAGAAATGTAAGAACATAGATTGAGAACAAGCACTGCGAAGAGCTCGACGGGATGATGTACGCTGCTCATCGGGTGCGTGAGCATGTGACATGCTGGCACGCAATGGCAGAACCACTGCACGCCAGAAGACCCTGCGCACGCCACCTTTAGGTTGGCGTACACTACCTCTCTGATCTCTCACGGCTCCTGTTCTCAGCCCTCTGGGCTCTGGAATGGACCAGTGCACACCCAGGACAAACCACGCAGTTTCAGTATATGAGCTAAGTACATATTACAGGCAGATAGGCAAGAGGAAATGGCTAAGAGCCGAGAAAAGGTACAACAAACCCCATAAACAGAGTGGGGAAGAATAAGAGGCCAGGATTGACTTATGATGTAAGGGCCACACACTGACTTGTATCAAACGTGCCGTACGCCACCCCCTGGGGGCCGTACGCCATATTTGCCTATTAGTCAAGGCTTGGCTTTACATCATCTGGGCTCTGGATCATGACCAGAAATACCCCAGAGGCCTTAAAAGAAGCAGAAACAGTACGAGTATTGAAAGCTACGTTAAAAGCTGTAAAGTACAGAAAGTGAAAGACTGATTATTAACATGCTGGAGGTGATGACATGAAGGAAAAGAACAGTAAATGGGCCCTTCATGATCCCCACGCCAGCGGTGCACGTACTACCACAGGTGGCGTACAGCTGGGTGATGCTGGCGTGCGCCATGGATAGCCCTCTGCAACTGATTTATTTTACCAGAGAGAGGTCTGGACTAGTATTAGTTACTGGCCAGAACCCTTCTGGGTCCCCTCAGGGGCTGAAAACAGAAAGTAGTACAAAGGTGGTATACCTTTTTGTACTAGAGATGGAGGAATGGGAGTGTGAGCTTTGAGGGTTGAAGATGGAGGGTGTATGGTGGCTAGTCAGTGGAGAGGGGTGCTCTTCTTATCCTTACTCTTTCAATGGAGAATAGAGAGCAAGGGAGAGAAGGGGCAATGAACCTTGGTTAATGAATGTTGCTAACCCCTTGCAAATGAATGCAAGGGGGGTATTTATGGAGGAGAGAGGACTGAGACCAGGCCTGGCCAGTTGGGTTAAGGGCTGGTTGGGTTAAGGGAGTAGCCTCCCATGCATTTAATGCATGGGACTTGCCTTGATGGGGTGTGTAGGAGAGAGAGGGGGACGGGCCTGCAGAGGAATGATCAGGGGGCTCTGCAGTGTACTGTGGTAGTTACAAAGTTTCGAGCACGTGACAGAAAAGCGGTGACTTGACCGGCCTTGACCCTCCGTACGCCACCTAAAAGCTACCGTGCGCCAGGTCAAACTTAGTCAACGGTCGATGTCCAACACGTGGCAGAATTCTGGCGCACGCCAAGGAAAAGGTGGCGTAAGCCAGGTATGGCTTTGCTGAGGCTTATTTGGCTCTGGACTTGAAGGGCTTGAAGAGGTTTGAAATGGTTTGAAAGAGGAGGGTTCAACACTCAAAGCTCATGACCTTCCATCGACCTCGGAAAGTTTTCGACCGTTTATCATCATTGGGGTAACAAAAATACCGCAAACGTGCTGATCCGGATAGTCCAGAATAGGGTGTCTACA
>BPLS01027848.1:14961-45416 GCA_019656275.1 Rhododendron kiyosumense
CTTACCCACAACTACCACCATATTTCAACTTTATCACCACCGTAGGGATTTGAGTACAAATTGAAACTTACAATGAGTACTAAAAGGGTGTGCAAATGTACTTTAGCCTTCAAGGTTCCGATAATTTTTGAAATTGTTTGGTTTCAATCAACTATTTAAAACAAAATTTTATTTATCGAAAATGATATGAGTACCGACCAAAGGGGAGGGAAAATGTACCGACGGCCGCCGGCCGGCCGTCTCCGGCCACCGGACGGCCGATCCGAGCCGTCCAAAAATTCTAAAAAAAAAAACCGATGGGGCCTACGCGAGAATAAACGTCATCCGAGGTGTGTAAGGTGCTTGATCTGAGCACCCTTTTTTTTGTGTATATATGTATATACGTGAATATATGTATATACGTGAATATATGTATATACGTGTATATATGTATATACGTGTATATATACAAAAAAAGAGTGCTCAGATCAAGCACCCTACACACCTCGGATGACGTTTATTCTCGCGTAAGCCCCATCGGTTTTTTTTTTTAGAATTTTTGGACGGCTCGGATCGGCCGTCCGGTGGCCGGATACGGCCGGCCGGTGGCCGTCGGTACGTTTTCTCTCCCCCTTGGTCGGTACATATAGCACTGCTCTTTATTTATTTTATGGTTTGACTCCACAACATTTTGTTATGTTTAATGCCCTCTTTATTTTGATTCAATTTAAAATGAGAGTTATTGATTTAAAATGAGAGTGATGGTTTCCCAATTTTTGATCTATTAAAGGCAAATTTGTCATGTCTTTTAACTGATAAATAAATTTGGATTTAAACCACTTAAGTTATAAAGTATACTCAAAAAGCTTTTCAACGGTTCAATCAACACATGAATCGAAGTTCAGGAGTGTTTGTGGCAAGCCCGCGAAATTTGACTTCTTGTGTAGTTCCAATGCGCCTTAGGCGCAAGCCGCGCAATGTCATGCGACCTGAGCGCAGCTCAATGCTCCTCCAGGCATAGTTAACCAAATTTTGCGAGCTTACTCCGACTACTCCCGAACTCCAATTTGTTGTGTAAACCAGCTACTTGCATTAGGGATCCATAGAAGCTTATTAGGAATATGTCTACGAGGAAGAAGATGTACAAAAGTGTTGGCCATTATATTTTGGGTTACTAAATCCCTTGGCCTGTGATAAATAAATTTGGATTTAAACCACTTGAGTTATAAAGTATACTCAATAAGCTTTTCAACGGTTCAATCAACCCACAAATCGAAGTTCGGGAGTGTTCATGGCGATCCCGCGAAATTTGATTTGTTGTGTAGTTCGAATGCGCCTTAGGCGCAATGTCATGCGGCCCGGGTGCAGCTCAATGCTCCTCGGGCGCATCTTAACCAAACTTTGCTAGCTTGCTCCGATTACTCCCGAACTCCAATTTGTTGTGTAAAGTTGCTACTAGCATTAGGGATCCATTGAAGCTTATCAGGAATATGTCTATGACGAAGAAGATGTACAAAAGTGTTGTCCATTATCTTTTGGGTTACTGAATTCCTTGGCCTGTGAGGAAATGGTTCAATTTGAGATCTATTTTCCAGCCTTTGATGATCAGATGGGTGGTCGGGGATGGCCAATTAATCTGTGTTGTTATGGCTGGATGATTGGCTAGCTTGAATTGGGACCTTAATATTAGTATAAGTTTCGAAGCAAGGTTGGACTCAATATGGGTTGGTAGATCTTAATTTGTTGCTAAAGTTTCCTCTAAATCCATGGTGATTCTTGGACGTAGCCTAGGCTAAGGGTGATATATTATTATTATTTTTTGATCGACAAAAAAGATTTCATTTATATATCTTTGAGAAGTGATACAAAGATTAAATGGATCTCGGGTACACCAACAAAAAGTCACCTGAGAACCAAACCAAAAAAGACGGCAATAAGCCAACCTAGACACCACGACCAATGTGAAGCCTTACACTTGCTAAAAGACCCCACAACATAACACCCAAACAAACTAAAACTGAAAGAAAACCAAAAATGCCTAGAGAAACCAACCAAAAGGACAGCCAAACTCCGGAATTAAAATTCTAGAGAAAGGAAGGCTCCTTCCTTGAGCTCATCATCTTTCTCCAGATCGTCCGAGAATTTTCAAGTTAAAGTTCCTCCCCTCTCTAAATTTAACGCCCAAAGTACTTTAACCAGGATTGACATTTGTTATTTAGAGAGAGAGAGAGAGAGAGAGAGAGAGAGAGAGAGAGAGTTTCACAATTTGTATATTCTTTTACTCATATACACATATACAATGGATTCATGTACAAGGCTGTTGAACTCAGAGTTCAAATCCATAACTACAAACAAGTTCTACAAGGAATTCATAGGGAGACTATGTTTAGAAGAGACGCTCTTGCTTTAATCATTCCCTTAAATAAGCACTCCAAACCATTCTCGATAGACTCAATACTGGCCTCTAACTCCTCAAGCCCATTTTGTGCCATCTTCATATTTTCACCCACTTGATCACTTGAACCCCCACATTGCCATATGTTGCTCAAAGCAACATCCACTCTTTGCAACTCATTCCCATTCCCCTTCTGTTCTTCACACGCTACTCTGCCTTTGTCCAACAATATGGACCAACTCTTGGACTTGGGCTTCGAAATCCGCAGGGAAAAGAACAAGAGGAGGGAAATATAAACGGACACGCTGATTCATGTCTTTGTCGACCAAGCGCGTTCTATTTTGGATATCCTAGAGAGGGTGTTTAGAAAACCTTTGACGTTACTTGTACCCGATCAAACGGTACTCCAAGTGCCGTCAAAGGGGGGCTCCTGTAGACACCCTATTCTGGACTATCCGGATCAGCACGTTTGCGGTCTTTTGTTACCCCAATGATGATAAACGGTTGAGAACTCTCCGAGGTCGATGGAAGGTCGTGAGCTTTGAGTGTCGGACCCTCCTCTTTCAAACCATTTCAAACCCATTTCAAACCCCTTCAGACCTTTCAAATCCAGAGCCAAATAAACCTCAGCAAGACCATACCTTGCTTACGCCACCTCATTCTTGGCGTGTGCCAGGAAATTGCCACGTGTCGGACATCGACCGTTGACTGAGTTTGACCTGGCGCACGACAGCTTGTAGGTGGCGTACGGAGGGTCAAGGCCGGTCAAATCACCACTTTTCTGTCACGTGCTCGAGACTTTGCAACCACCCCAGTACACTGCAGAGCCTCCTGATCATTGCTTCTGCAGGGCCGTCCCCCTCGCTCTCCTACACACCCCATCAAGGCAAGTCCCATGCATTTAATGCATGGGAGGCTCCTCTCTAACCCAACCAGCCCTTAACCCAACTGATCACCTCTGGCCTCAGTCCTCTCTCCTCTATAAATGCAACCCCTTGCATTCATTTGCAAGGGTTAACAACATTAACTCCAAGTCCATCCCCCCCCTTCCCTCCTTCCTCTTATTCTCCCATTGCAAGAGTAAGAGATAGGTCTACACACTCCTCTCCACTGACCAGTCACCACACACTCTCCATCTTCAACCCCCAAAGCTCACTACCATCCTTCCATCCCTTTGTATCAAAGGTATACCACCTTTGTACTGCTTTCTGTTTTCAGCCCCTGAGGGGAGCCAGAAGGGTTCTGGCTAGTAACTGATACTAGTCCAGACCCCTCTCTGGTAAAATAAATCAGTCGCAGAGGGCTATTCGTGGCGCACGCCAGCCACATCTAGCCGTACGCCACCTGTGGTAGTATGTGCACTGCTGGCGTGGGGATCATGAAGAACCCGTTTATTGCTCATTTCTATTATGTTATCACCTTCCAGCATGCTAATAACCAGCTTACTGCTTTCTGTACTTTAGAACTGTTTAAATATAGCTTCCAATACTTGTACATTTTCTGCTTTCAAGGCCTCTGGGGTATTTCTGGTCATGATCCAGAACCCAGATGATGTAAAGCCAAACACTGGCCAACATGCAAGCATGGCGTACGGGCTCTCAAGAGTGGCGTACGGCATGTCTACTAGGGTGCAGTGCCTGGCCCTTGCATTACAGTTCAACTCCGGCCTTTTGTTGCTCCTCCCCACTCTGTTTATGGGGTCTGCCTTGTTATTTTTATGGTTCTTAGCCATTCCCTATGTCTGTACATGCACTTAAGCTATATTATAAACTGCGTGGTTTGTCCTGGGTGTGCACTGGTCCATTCCAGAGCCCAGAGGGTTGAGAGTAGGAGCTGCAAGAATTGATAGGGTAGTGTACGCCAGCTTTGAGGTGGCGTGCGCAGGGTATGTTGGCGTGCAGTGGCCTGGCCATTGCGTGCCAGCATGCTGCCTGCTCACGCACCCGACGAGTAGCGTACATCATCCCGTTGAGCTCTTTGCAGCGCTCGTTCTCAATCTATGTTCTTATATTTAATTCAATTCAAGCAAGCAAACCATCATCCATAAACATTTTGTCATTTAAACTGCAAGCTGTTACAGTATTAATCCCCATTAACTGTTCCCCCGCCCTAACTGGCTAAAAAATGATCAAATGAGAGAAAAATGCAAACGTTTTACAAAATGCCCGAGTAGAGACCGATCTCCGGATTGGGCGAGAGGGGGTGCCATAAAACCCTTCCCCTCTCGTAACCTGGCTCCCGAACTTCAGATATCGAAGGTGACGACGGACCAGTCTATGCCTTCTCCAAATCAAATCAAACCCTTTTTCAAATCAAATAAAAAACGTAGCAAACGTTTTCGAGTTTGGTTCCTTGGGTGCCTCACCGCTAAAACCCGAGTGGCGACTCTGAATCGAAGCGTTTCGCCGCGCCGTTTTCTAAAAAAGAGGGCCGCAAACCAAAATCGGGCGATTTTCGGGGCGTGTGCCCACAGAGGGAACTAGACCCGAGGTGACCCAACCGATTATTACTATTGCGGGAAAAGACTTGGGGTGACCCTACGCTCGAGGGAACTAGACCCGAGGTGACCCCACCGATGATGATTATTGAGGAAATAGACTCGGGGTGACCCTACGCTCGAGGGAACTAGACCCGAGGTGACCCTAGCGATCATTGAAGGGTAATATCTGATTAAAGGGAAAGGTTACGATAAAGGGATTTGATGAAGATCAATGTGGACACGAGAACAATTGTAGTACTGTACGAAGAATATTGAGATGTTTATGAATCGATTATAGACAAACGTGGAACGACATGAGTTTATTAAAATATTTAGTTAAAGAAATAAATGGCTATTGACATTTATGTGAAGTCTAGGACCCTTAGACGATAATTTGCAGCTTGTTGGTAGTCACTTGTACCATAGGCGTGTCTGTCAGCACTCATTCTATCTCGGTGTATGATTCATTCAAATTACATATAACTTGAGCTTAGAATTCTCTACTGGGCTAGTGTAGCTCAACCAAATCTTTCTTTTCAAGTTCAGACACCGGGCAAAAGATTGCATGCATTGTGTGCTTGGCAGTGACAGACTTTTGGGGAGCTGACGTCATTGTATTTCATCATCGTCATGTGAATTTCATTTTGTTTAAGATGGTTTTGTAATTAATTATTATCGAATTTTCTTTTGACTAAAGTTGTAATTATTTAAACTTAAGGATCTGTTTGTAATTTAAACAGGTGGGAAACTCTTTTGGGTAACGTATATGTTAAGCGAGACTATTTTATTGAAAATGTATTGTTTAATAATGTTGAAAATCGAGGGCTTTTCTTTTTCAAAAAGGTCTTTCCTGGTAATTCAAGATGATGGAATCTATCTATACAAACAATATAACTTCACTTATGAAAAAAGGGTAGAGAGCCGTCGTCAACTACAAAGATCTTCGGAGCACTACCACTGTTCCACCACCAAACACTACCATCGTAACGCCTCCCCTCCACCACCATTACTTCACCCCATAGATATCTTTCGCCTACCCACGACTACCACCATATTTCAATTTTATCACCAACATAGGGATTTGAGTACATTAAGAAATTTAAATGAATGAAAGGGCGCGGAAATATATTTTAGTCTTAGTGGTTCTGACGATCTTTGAATTGGCCTGGTTTCAATCAACTTTTCTAAATGAAATTTTATTTATTTTATGGTTTGACTCCACAACATTTTGTTATGTTTAATACCCTCTTTATTTTTATCCATTATAAAATGAGAGCGATGTGATGATTTTGCCAAATTGATTTTTTTTTTGACATGTTACGGGCAAAATTATCATGTTTTTTAATCGATAAATAATTTTTGATTCAAACCACTTGAGTTATGAAGTATACTCATCAAGCTTTTCAACAATTCAAATCACGCGCAAATCGGAGTTCGAGAGTGTTCTTGGGAAGCCTGTGAAATTTGACTTGTGTAGTTCGAATTCGCCGCCTTTGGCGCAATGTTATGCGCCCCGGGCGCAGCTCAATGCTCCTCGGGCGCATCTTAACCAAACTTTGCGAGCTTGCTACGATTACTCATGAACTCCAATTTATTGTGTAAACTAGCTACTAGCATTAGGGATCCATAGAAGCTTATCAGGAATATGTCTACGAGGAAGTAGATGTACAAAAGTGTTGGCCATTATATTTTGCGTTACTGAATCCCTTGGCCTGTGAGGAAATGGTTCAATTTGAGATCTATTTTCCAGCCTTCGATGATCAGATGGGTGGTAGGGGATGGCCAATCGGTGCTGTTATGGCTGGATGATTGGCTTGATTTGGGACCTTAATACATATTAGTATTAAGTTTCGAAGCAGGGTTGGACTCAATATGAGCAGTTAGATCTTAATTTGTTGCTAAAGTTTCCTCTAAAATCCATGGTGATTCTTGGACATGGCCTAGGCTAAGGGTGATATATTATTATCATAATTATTTTTTGATCGTCAAAAAAGATTTCATTAATCTTTGAGAAGGAATACAAAGATTAAACGGATCTCGACTACACCAGCAAAAAGTCACCCAAGAACCAAACCAAAAAAGACAGCAAGAAACCAACCAAGACTCCACGACCAATGCAAAGGCCTTACACCTGCTAAAAGACCCCACAGCGTAACACCCAAACAAACTAAAACTGAAAGAAAACCAAAAATGCCTAGAGAAACCAACCAAGAGGACAGCCAAACTCTGAAATTAAAATTCCAGAGGAAGGGAGGCTCCTTCCTTGAGCTCACCATCTTCCTCCAGATCGTCAAAGAATTGATGGCCTCCTCCATTGTAAGTATTAATTTCTTCAAGTTAAAGTTCCTCCCCTCTATAAATTTAGCCCCCAAAGTTTAACCAGAATTGACATTTATTATTCAAAGAGAGAGAGAGAGAAAGTTTAACGAGGATTGACATTTGTTATTCAATGAGAGAGAGAGAGAGAGAGAGAGAGAGAGTTAGTTTCACAATTTGTATATTCTTTTTCTCATATACACATATACAATGGATTCATGTACAAGGCTGTAACTCAGAGTTCAAATCCATAACTACAAACAAGTTCTACAAGGAATTCATAGGGAGATTATGTTTAGAAGAGACGCTCTTGCTTTAATCAATCCCTTAAACAAGCACTCCAAACCATTCTCGATAGACTCAATACTGGCCTCCAACTCCTCAAGCCCATTTTGTGCCATCTTCACATTTTCACCCACTTGATCACTTGAACCCCCACATTGCCATAAATTGCTCAATGCAACATCTAATCTATGCAACTCATTCCCATTCCCCTTCTGCTCTTCACACGCCACTCTGCCTTTGTCCAACAATATGGACCAACTCTTGGACTTGGGCTTTGAAATCCGCGGGGAAAAGAACAAGAGGAGGGAATTATAAACGGACACGCTGATCGAACTAACTTCTTTTAGAACTCTAATCACCGCGGTCACATGGTGATCATCTTCAAGCTGTTGATCCAACAGCGGTGATGCGATTTTGTTGTCAATTTGCTTCACGTCTTTTATCAACTTCTTCGCGCCCTTGTTCATTTCCTTCCTAAAGTAAAAGTATTTCGCGGTACAGATTTGAATCCTCGAATCCCCCTTCTTTCTCCTGATAGCAGATTCGAGATCTATAACACGCTCCTTTATCTGCGATGTGAAATCCCTTGCAGTGCTACAAACGTCGAGAAGCCTGACCGATGTGTCCAAGGACTCATCGATCCATCTCTCATGCTGGTCGAGAGAAAGGGCTTTCTGGGTGAGTGGCAACTTGAGAGCCTCGTCTAGGCATTTGTACACTTCATTTAGGCCTAATAGCCCACTGCAGATTTTCTCTGCATTTGTCGTCGTTGATGATGCCTCCGATATCTTGAGCTTGTTTAGCTCCTCTTCGATTCTAAGCGTTGTAGGGTGCGATCGACTGGGCAAGCTAATCGATCGGATTTCGTAACGACTACTCCTTGGTTTGGAAAAACTAGCCATAGTTTGGGTGTATTTTCTTTCACCTGTGTAGTTATAGAAGCTTAAAATTTGGATGGTGAGAATAAAATCCTATGGTTTTGCTATTTATACTAAATGAAAGGGGGATAAGGTTGAGCCACATAGTCTTCATAATAATGAAAGGTGGGCCCCCTTTTAAGTCAACAATGATCTAATAATTAGGACGGTGAGAGTTGCAAATATCTAGAATGTATATAACTTGGCCTAGTGAAAGTACGAAACTTAACAGTTTGCTTTTTTCAAAGGTTTTACGTTCGAAACTTTATGGGTGCTATCAAATTTCTTTGGGGTAGTCCATACAGGGCTTTGCTCTTCCATTAATTGGGATCCCCATAAAAGGACAGTGAGATTGGTCCTCAATGATCTAATAATTAGGACAGTGAGAGTTGCAAAAACAAAAATCTAAATATATATAACCGCAAAGGTTGGCCTTGTGGTAAAACTACGAAATTTAAGAGTTTGCTTCCTTTCAAGGTTTCACGTTTGAAGCCTTACAGGTTCTATCAACTCCTTTTAGTCAGTCTGTACAGAGCTTTGCTCTACTTTAACTGGAGCTCCCATAAAAGATCAGTGGGATTGATTCCTCAAGATTAATCGAGATACGCATAAACTAATCCAAACTATACCTGTGTTATCAAAATAATAATGAAAGGTGGGCTCCTTTTAAGACAAGATGTAATAGTTTAGGTACTGTCCTTTTAGTATCCATTCATGTGCAATGGGTAGTGAGTTGTCCAAATAAATATGTTTGGCCGCCTACCTTTTGCGGTGTTGCCACCCCCACGTTGCGCCATTACTGCCACATTATCCAATGTTTGGTACCATAAACTTGATACATGTACGTGGCATGTTACGTTATAAATGGTTGTTCCATTTGTTCGATCCTAGGCGGAGTTAGGATTTAAACTTGGAAATGCCATAAATGTTTTTTTTCCGTCTCCAATTGCCTGCTCCTTACAAAAAGTTGTGCAATTTTCGATTCGAAAAATGAAGTGCTTACAAGCGTTATTTGTTCAAGTTTCTTCACACCAAATTAAAGTACTTCAAGAGCTCTTTAATATGGTGTAAAGAAGTTTAAAAAATGATGAATGAAAGTATTTTATTTTTGATTTTAAAATTACACATTTTTTCATAAGGGTCTAGCTTGGGACAAAATATTCCTCCTGTCCAAATGTGTGATCTGTTAAACTGAGAACCTAAAAAAATTCAATATAGTGCCACATTGTCCAATGTTTGGTACTCTAAATTCGAAGTGCATTAATGCCTACATATACGTGGCATGATATAGTTGTTCCACTTGTAAGGCATCAATTATATCAACCAAGTGATACTGTATGATACAAGTAAAGACATTGGAGACAGTGAGATCCAAGTTGTAAAGAAGTCAAAACTACTTGAGTTGGAGAATGGTGTGTGGCATAGCGAGATTAGGACTAAAGAAGGGTTCGAATATATATCCTATTTGTCGTGACTCATACTGAAGGGTTATGTGACTTTATGGGCAACTTCATGGACCCCGGGACCCTGCACTCAACCCTTCAGTGAAGAGGTGCATTAATTATAGGTCCTTGGACTCCCATGTTTGATGGCAGGATAAAGAAGAGTAAGATTAAGCGGGTGAGAGAACCTAAGAGCCCACATTTAACACCTTTGGTCATTTCATAAATAATTCCACGTGAATCAAACATGAGATTCTGTAAAATTTGAGATAAAATTAATGCAAGACAAATAGTTTGGAGACTATTAATTAATCTCAAAACTGCTAATTCCATATTTTCCAGTCCAAAAATCAAACGAGGCCTTAGTCTCATATGAGAGATAAGCTAATACCTCGAGGAGGGTGGTATTAGCTAATTTTGTCTCTCTAGATTATTTACTCCTCATACAATAGTCAAAAACTCTACTCATTCCTTTATCTCACTATCCTATTCTAACCAAATAAACATAATATACCTAATCCTAAGATACTTATAATTTCGTCTGTTATCACGTGGACCATACATATTCCTCAATCTTCATTCTTAATTCCATATTTTTCAATCTTTTCTAAGATTAATCCGACAGTCAAGCATGTCCTATATATAGCACATGTAATCCCATCGGACTAGAAGTGATGTGATTACTAATAGCACGCCCCCATAGTATTATGTCATACTTTGTGGGATTATGTATCCGATGCATATTTAATTAGAATTTTAAAATTTTAATTCGATGTTCTTATAAAATCTATGGATGAATAGCTTCGTTGTCTACATTTCCTCTTCCCTTTTGCCACCCAATATAGAGCCTTTCAAGTTGGTCTACTTTGGAATAAACAAAAACAAACACATTATACATGTGTGGAAGGAATATATCTGTGTGAAAGGAATATACTGGATTATAGTCCATACTGCTTAAACAAAAGGGGAATTTATAGTTTAATTTTTTGAGCGGCGAATCTCTTTTTTCTGAACGGTGAGAAATTCATTGTTGATAGTGTTAAGTTACTAATTATCTCAAAAGTTCAACATGTTTGAAAATGGATCCAATAATGTATATCACGTTGTTCTATATTTTCTCTATTGTGCAATCTTGTCTTGAACTAATGGGCTTGTAGCCCAGTTGGTAACTCTTGGCTCTCACTTATGAGAGACTAGGATTTGAGTCCCGTTATGAGCGGTCTGATGTGTAGATTTTCCATGAGCCATGAAATTTTCCCATATCAGCAGTGCTACGGAGTCATGACAAAAATCTGAGCAGAAACGTGTCCTGGAATGTCAGAATACCACCAAAACCGATTTTGGAAATATTTTTTTTGATCGGCAAAAGAAAATTTTATTAATCTCTGCAAGATTACAAAGATTAAAATGATAAGGGTGATTGGAAAGATTTCGGAAATACCACCAGAACGGTTTTGGAAACCAAGCCGAATGAGACTCTGTTTTGTTTTCAACTTGCTTCAGTGCTCCAATATATGCATGCACTTGGAGATTTCATCTCTCAGCCGTCTTCCTCAACGGAATTTAAGCGCGCTGAAGTAGCCTTGAACGCACGACTGTGGACCTTCCTTGTAAAGCCAATTGAAGGAATATTGCATTCTCTGTCACAATCAATAATGTCTCCTTTGCGCGGTGCTACCTCTGTTTCGAAAGGTGATAGACTTGATCTAGTGGTTTTTTTTCCCATTACATGTACGATTGTGATAGTGAAGAAGTGCAATATCCCAATGTTCAACTTGGGCTTAACTACTAAGTATTTTTGGCTATGTTGTTAAAGACTTGCAGAAGATTATTGGGTCAACAAATGGCGGATTGTTAAAAGATCGAAGAGCATAATTTTGTGGCTAGCAAGTGAATGAGTTAATCGATGAAACTGCACAATTTTGCAAGCTGAAGTGGACAAATTTAAATCCTTTCTGCTCCTACGGTTCTACGTTCGAAATTCAAGATAGTAACCACTTCCTTATCTTGTTTAACTCGTCTTCAATTAGAAGAGAAGTTGAGGTTAGCCTGGAGGACAAACTAATTGATGTATCAAAGAGCATCAGGATATGTGTCGAAACACACATTTGACTATCCTAACTTGCATTTGTTATGTCGATTTCTCTATTTTTTGTGATTCATTAAGTCGTTTCCATGATTTACGTTGTTAAGATCGATTGTACGGAGTTTAACATTAAGAAGACTCAAGGAATTGCGAACATGAAGTGCCAAGGACCTCTGGTGCGCCCGAGGCACAAATTAAATGCGCCTCATTCAAGGGGAAAAAACCTGGTGGCGCCCGGGCGTATGCGAGTTGCGCCTGAGGCGCATTGGCGCGACATATTACAATTCCAATATGAGATGTAAAATTCTTTGATATATTTAGAGATCAGTCATAACATTAAGGAGAGTGACTCAGAATTGGATCAAACATTTATAAAAGGAATCTAATTCACCCAATTAAAAGCCCTCATTCAAGAAAACAGCCAGTGATTCTGATGTCCTATGCACCATTTCAACATCATTTATGATATCATTGTTCCTTTTTTCTATCAGTGGATGTTTGACGCGCACCTCAACTAATTTCAGGACGACCTTGAAGTTAACAACCGGGTAAATGGGTAAAACCACGGAAAATTTTACGAGGTTCTCTTATTAAGCATAACAGAAGAGTGATGTCGCTTACTTCTCATTTTACTATATCTAATGTTGTTGAATTAGACAGTACCTTGTTTCCAACTTGCTTCAATGCCCTAACGGACTTGGCAAACTTCAGTCAATGCCTTCTTTTTGACTGAAATGTTATCATTAAGGTAGGTTCGAACACTCGATTTTGGATCTTTCATTCGTATGGACGATTGAAGGAGTATCACATTCTCCCTCATTGGTAATATCTCGTTCGCGAATACTTCATCTGTCTAAAAACATGATAGACTAGTCTAGTGTTTTTCTACCATTTTTCATGAATTTTGATTGTCAAGAAGTGTAATATCCCGATGTTTGCTCCATATTAATGGGTTCAAAGTTTCCATGATTGTACATAATTTGTCAAAGCCGATTGCACGAAGTTTAACATTATATATTTTGGAAGCTTAGAAGTCTCAAGGAATGGCGAACAAGAAATCCCAAATGACAAGAACGCACAAGACGAACAATTTAGGATGAGTTTAACAAAGTGCACCCGGGGCACAGCGTATATGCGCCTGAGGCGCAACACATCAGGAGAGAAAACCTGTATGCACCTGGGCTGCAACTTAAATACGCCTGAGGCGCATGTGATGTAGCAAATAGTTTTATTTCATTTCCTCTGGGATTGCAATCAAGAAGTGTGAGAGGCCACATATAAAGTAGACGGATCGTGCCTAGAAAACATCAAAGACGATCCGTGCGAATCAAAACTGACAGAAGATCTTGCACATTTTCCTTCATCATCAACAAGAAGTCTCGTACAATGTTGCATGAGTATTCAACCAGCCCGATAGACTCCCTTGAGAGCTTCTTCCACCAGTATTCCATTTCGGTATTGGACCGGGGCTTGTTGGGTAATCGAAGAGTGGATGAGTTCTTCAACACAATGGTAGAACTCTGCAAGCCCTACCAACCCAGTTCTGACAGTCTCTCCACTCGTTGGAAACGCGGACGAAACTAATGAACTTTGCCGTGGATTCTTAATATAGCGAGGAGTTGGCCGACTGATTGGATGATTTGTTGCATGGATGATGTGGTGATGATCGGATAGAGAGTCGGTGGTGTTAGAAATTCCCCTACTTGGTCGGGGTCTTGGTTGGTTGACATGCCAACTATCCTATCATTTATTTTATTTGTCTTGTTTTATTCCGTTTCATAGATTAGTTTTGCACATTGTTAGTTAGTTCTTGGTTGTTGGTTTGGCCGGTTTGGCCTTGTCGTGGTTCACTTTTTGTGTCGGTGGCGGTCACTTGGGTAGTAACCAAACTAGAAATAGACCGTCGCTGATGGACGCGTAAATGTTCACATACGCGCCCTTAATTTATCCTTGCTAAGTCAATTTTTATATCATTACTTGAAGATTAATGTTTAATTTGTGTATTGTAGGTATTTTGAGGATTCAGTAAAAAAGCGCAAAGTTGATCCGTTTGAAGGTCATATGGAGTTTAGCACTGAACTAATTAGTTCACGGCATTACTGGACAATGATTTTCAATTTTATTGCGTGGGCCCAATGCTTATTACTAAAAGGTGGGCCATAGAGTAAAAGAGTGATTATGGGCCAAGAAGGAAAAAAGAAGAAAAGAAGTATGGGTTGGGTTTTAGGTCGGCACTTCTCTTATAAAAGGGACGAGAACGGAGGCAGCCAGGGGGTTCTCGGCAGCCTTTAGAAAAGGGGGATTTAGTCCCACGCATGGACGAAACACAGAGGGAAGCGGCGGTGATATCTTCTTGGATTCATCACGCACAGAAAAAATAGAAGAACGAGCGCAGCCGAGGTTTTGGTTCCGATTATTGTTTACAGTATTGTGTTTTTCTCTTTAAGTTTTTTATGCTTTATTTAATTACGCACGCTCCGGTAACTAGTTTTAATTTCTGTTTTCAATAATAGTTATTTGCTGGTATTTGATTCGTTGATATTTTTCTGTTTAATTTTCATCTTGCGGAATAGAAGCATGTTCCAAGTTTGGGTTTCTTGTGTTTCTTGTTCAATGCATAGTGAGTAGTTGTTTAAGTAGGGTCGCGGGGTGATTAGCACACCGTGGCTAGTCCGGCACTGCTCCTATTTTTAAACAATGAAGAGAAATAATTTTAGATTGGGATAATACTTCCCGCGGACGAACCTGGGCATCGTCGGAGCCTATGTAAACGGGGGAATGGGGGTCCAAAACTCATTCTTCGCTGCGCATGGGTATACGGCGACCATAGGGTCTCGCATCTTGCGGGGTATCTTTTTCAATTTAAAATTAAACGTTTTTAAGAACTCCAAACAGAGCAGGTAAATCCGAACTAGTCACAAGTGCTATGAACCTTACGACCGTACTTTCTTTTAATTATCTAAAAAGTTCAATCAATTTCTAGGTTTTAGTTAATCCCAATCAATCGACAAGGGGTGGCTACCTAAGAGCCCATTTAAATTATAACAACCCGAGTTTTTAGTCAGCACACAATACCGTCTTTGTGGATTCGATTCCGGACTTACCGGATATTATGCTGCATCGGTTTCCGCCCTACGCTTGGGGCAACCCATTATTTTAGGATTAGGAAATCGGTCAAGCAGTCGCCTATTTTCGCTAACCCTGTCTTTGAAACCAAGGTCATTATAAGCTTAACAAGACCTTAGTTGATCTTTCGTGCGTTTGGATTCCATTTTGATTGACTGTCTGATGATTGCATAATTAGTTTATGGCATGCTTTCCTTTCGTTGTCCAAATTTCTTCTGCTTGAGTTTAATTCTGTTGAATAAGTGTTGTAGTTCCTTGAGGCATAGTAGTTCTTGTTCACTTTTGCCTGTTTATCAAGCACTTTTTCGGTGGATATGGTTTAAGTCTGAATTCTCAAAGTTTTGTGTCCCGTATCCTCCCATTGTTCGAGGACACAAACTTTTTAGCTTGCTCTTTGACTTGCTTGTTACTTAGCCTGTTTAATTGGATGCTAAAATTGTGAGTTGTAGGAATGAAATAAAAAGTCGGATAGTTGAACTCTTGCTGGTTAGTAATGTTGAGCATGCTCTAAGTTGTGAAATGCGGAAAGATTGCATAGTAACTTGTTTTCAAGTTCTTTTTATTTTGTTCGCTAGGGACTAGCAAACCCTAAGTTGGGGGGCGTGATAAGCACCCGGAAATGGAATATAGGGTGCGCTAGTAACTAGGCTTAATGTTAATTTAAGTGCTAATTAGTTGTTTTTAATGATTTTTGCTCGTAGAATGTTTTGGTGTTGTTTTGCAGGCGAATCGCCTAAGAAGGAGTTTTAAAGGCCAAGGTATGGCCAAGGCGCAGCCCGGGCAGAAGAGCAGATGGCCAAGGCGTGGCCAAGGCCCAGGCAAGGCAGAGGCATCACCCGAGCAAGACGGCAACTTCAAGCATGGCCCGAGCAAGGCAGCAGCAGCCAGCTAGGCACCTATCGAGCTCGGCATCGATGGGAAGAAAGGAATTGCATCGATGCCGAGGCCCATTGCAGCCCAATCCCTTAACCACTTCGGCATCGATGGGATAAAGCACTTTACATCGATGCCGACCAGCTTAGTAGACCAGCTTATGGCCGTGGCCAGCGATGCCGAGCGCAATAGTGGGGCATCTTCAGTGCATCGTGGGAATATTCCAAGCGCGGATCTCCTGAGTATAAAAGATTGTGACATCATTTTGTACAAAAAAGTAGTAGGACGTTTTTATACATAATTTCTAGATCTAGCTTAGATTCATTTTGGCTTTTTGCATTGTTCTTGAGTGTTCTTGCTTTTCAGCCTTTCAATATTTAATTTTCTGTCTTAATTAGTTAGATTTTGATATTGTCGCTTTAATTAAAGTTGTTGCTTTATTCCCGATCTATCTTAATCTCTAGTTTAATTCTAGTCTTGTCTTTTCAATTATGCTTAGTCAATTTTCGCTTGCTCTTATCTTCGTAGATATGCGTGAGTAGTTTCAAGGGTTGGGTCATGGGATGATTAGCATCCCGTGGCTTGGGCGAAAATTGCGTTTTTTTTTTTTACCAATAATGCTTTAATTTCTAGATTTGAAAATTAATGTGGGGTTCGGATTCATTTGGGGAATTACCGAGGTGTTAACCTCTTTGATCATGTGTAGGTATGAGCTTAGACTACCTACCACACATGATGCTTAGAGCTCTGTCGCTCGAGGGGTTTACCAAATGAGTTCTAGAGCTAGCTTGATAATCGAATCTCTTTTTCCCGGTTTTGATACCTACAATTGTGTATTTTAAATCGCGTGAATTGGTGAAAAATGTGATTTAGCCCAAGTCATGAGTGCTAGGATTCCTAGACCTAACCTATCTTTTTCCTAGTTTATTCGTTCTTAATTTAGCCATTTTAATTCCACCGTTCAAAGTAAAACCAAGTTGACTGGCTAAAAGTCGAAAACCCTACTTGCATCTACAAATCCGAGGCGAGCCATAAACTAATTCCCTTGGGTACGATCCCGGACTTCTCCGGATTATTTTGCTTCATCGATATTTTAACCCTACGCTTGGGGTAATATTCTTCTACGTCGGAAGAGAAAGAAGCAGTCGAGGATCAAAATCCAACACTCATACACGAATTGAGTGGAGCTTAACTATTATTGGATCATACGCAATAACATTACTGAAAAACTCTCCAGAGAGCGCCCCTCTGAGCTCGACTCCCTTTGGTTATCTCTCACCCTCTCTGCAAGTCTCGTTTTGGTTGAATCTTGATGATGAAATGGTTTCTGATTACCGAATGAAGTGTGGAGAGCCCTATGAACCTTGTGGACACTCTTATAGAATGAACAAGTACCCTAGAACTAGGGATGTATGCATCGAATGGAACTTAGCATGTGTAAATGGACACCAAAACGTACTTTAGCCTTTGTCGCCCTGATGATCTTTGAATCGGTTTCCCTTCAACCAATTTTTCATAAATAAAACTTCATTACTTTAACTGTTCGTTTCCATCATCTTTTAATATAGTGAAAATCTTATTTATCATTAAATAATTTATCTTAATCTGATTTAAAATGAAAGTGATACGAGCGTTTTACTAAAATAATTTATTTTTCGACCAATTGAGGGTAAAATGGTCATGTATTTTGATGATCAAATTTTTTTTCATCAAATCCAATTCGATAGGAAAGTATATTGGACAAGTTTTCTAACGGTTCAAACCACGTATAACTTGGAGTTCGGGAGTGTCTAGGGCAAGTTTGCAAAGTTGGGACTTATTGTGCAGCGTTCATGATGCGCCCGAGTGCATAGGATTGCGCCCGAGTGCATAGGATTGCGCCCGAGGCGCATTAATGCTGCATAACATGTCAAACTTTGCCGACCTGCCCCATACACTCCCGAACTCCAATTTGTGTGTGGTTTGAACCGTTAGAAAGCTTGTCCAATTTACTTTCTATCCAAATAGTTTGGATCAAAAATCATTTGTACATCAAACAAAGTGACCATTTTACCCCTGATGGATCAAAATCAAATTCGTTATGGTAAAACGCGCGTATGTTTGTCATTTTAAATTGGATCAAGACGCATGATATATATCAATAACTAGTGTTTGTGAAGTACTAAAAGACGAGAATCAAAAAAACAAAAAAAGTACTAAAAGATGGAGGAATCCAACTATAAAAATATTTGCATTCCGTTCATAACAATTGGGTAGAAATAAGACATCAACAATAATCGTCGAAGCCACCAAGACTAAAACACGTTTTATGTTTCGTTTGGTAATCGAATTCCTACTTCTAGGGTATTTCTTCTTTGCATAAGTGTATCATGGTGGATTAATTGTTCATCCCCGAAAGAGGAATAAAAAAAAAAAAAGGACAGAAGTTAAAAAACATTCATATAAGACGGTACTGGAGATAAAAAAAAATTTATTTATTTGTGAGATTTTTTTCTCTTCAGTGAATTATTTTATTTTTCATCATCATTTTTTATTTTTAGACATCTCTTATCGAGACGGATGATCAATCCGGAGAAAAAAAAAAAAAACTTAACTGTAAGAAAAATATATAAAAAAGAAAAATATCACGTAAACTCAGTGACTCACCCAAAATGTTCAAGAAATTGGCAAAATTTTGAGGCCAAGATTAATTTTTTTGCAGCCAAACGGTAAGGCCCTTATATATAAGGAAAGAATCGTGTAAGGTGATCACGCTTTTAATATTGAGCGGCCAATTGCAATCAAAGGCGTCCAACTGTAGTTTGAAGCGGCCAAGTGTAATTACACGCGGCCAAGAGCCTTTTAAATTTGAAAAGAATCGTTTACAGTGATCACGCTTTCAATTTTGAGCGGCCAATTGCAATATCAAGCGGCCAACAGTAGTTTCAAGCGGCCAAGAGCCTTGTATATCAGCAAAGAATCGTGTGCAGTGATCACGACTTCAGTTTATAGCGGCCAAGTGTGGATCATACGCAATAACATTACCGAAAAACTTTCCAAAGAGCATTATTTTAATTCTTCATTTCCATCATCTTTTAATGTAGTGAAATCTTTATTTGTTATTATATAATTGGTCTTAATCCGATTTAAAATGAAAACAGTATGAGTGTTTTATTAAAGTAATTTTTTTCCCGACCAATTGAGGGTAAAATGGTCTTGTATTTTGACTTACAATTTATTTTCAATGAAATCAACTCGGTGGGAAAGTAGATTGGACAAGCTTACCAACGGTTCGAACCACGAGCGAATTGGAGTTCGGGAGTGTCCGGGGCAACTCCGCAAAGTTGGCACATGCTGTGCACTGTTCAAAATGCGCCCGGGGCGCGTTACAATGCGCCTGGGTCGCGAAGGATTGCGCCTGGGGCGCATTAATAATGCTCCAACTTGGCGGACTTGCCCCGGACACTCCTGTACTCCAATTTGTGCGAGGTTTGAACCGTTAGAAAGCTTGTCCAATTTAATTTCTATCCCAAGTAGTTTAGATAAAAAATCAATTGTACATCAATGGAAGTGACTATTTTACCCTCGATGGATTAAAATAAGATTCATTTCGGTAAAATGCGTGTTTGTTTCTCATTTTAAGTTGGATCAAGACCCAATGTATATCAATAAATATAGTTTTTAAATTACTAAAAAATGGAGGAATCCATCCGTACAAATATTTGCATTTCATTCATGAAAACTTAATAGATACGAGACAACTAAAAGAAATAGAAGAAGCCTCTTTGGCTAAAACCCGTTCTACATCGATTTGGTAATCAGATTACTCTTCCAAGAACATATACTACACCTGTAGGGGGCCCTCCCAGAAAATAGTTATTAATTTAATAAAGATTGAGCTGACGGCCCACATATCAGATATTAAACTAACAAGAACAGATACTACACGTGATCTTTGCCAGAAGGCCGAGAAAGGTATATCTTCTCTTCTCTTGAGTTTCTTATTTTATAGTTGCGTTCTCTCCCCTCGTTTCTCTGCTTAGGCGATGTGAGAAACAATCTCCAAAGTAAAAAAACTGGGTCTTGCAGCTTTTGCTCATTCTGCTTTGTTTGTGCCATCTCTTCGTCTCGATTATTTCAAGACTCTGAGCACCTCGTGAATCCGTGTGTCCCAAAAACATCGTTGTAGTAACTGCTGAATTTATTCAGTGTCAGATTGCATAAGATAACAACCCCCAACCCCCCCAAACAAAAAAATTTAGCACTGTAGATAGCTGTAGCTATCCCATCCTTTATTATGGGTCAAGGATGAATGTATCTCCACTCCCTTTTTTCTTCCTTGTATTAAAACATGATTATCAAGATATTGTTGGGAAAATCGGAGCCTCGCGCTCAGACTCGCAACGAACGAAACACACACAGGATCTTGGGATACTATTGTCACAGAAAGCAAACCAGAGAAAAGGAAGAGAAAAAGGAACAGAAAAACAGAACACACAGATATACGAGGTTCAGCAACTTGCCTACGTCCCCAGGAGCCACACCAGTCCACTATGAACGAAAGAAAACGAAAGATTACAAGTCTTCTTCTTCCTCTCTGAGAAAAGTTTTCTCTTGCACTCTCTCTCTCACTAGAAACCCTCTAGAAATTTTCTCTTTGTACAGTCGCTCTGTGCTCTCAAAATAATGAATACAGCAACTTATATTTATAGGCAAACCCTAAGTGATAGCTGGACCCGTCCAACCAACTTGGGCCGCGGCCCACGACCCGTCTCGATCGCGAGCCTGTCAGTCGCGCTCTACCTGCCGCGAGCCTGACCGCGTGCCTGCCTATCGCGGAACTCTCCGCGCTGGTCACGGACCTTTGTTGCTGAACTCTGTTGCTGAAAGTTGTCTGCATCCCCAACAATCTCCCACTTGAAGATAACTGAAGCAAACCAATATCAACAACCTCAATCAATAGCGGACTTAGTGAACTTCACCCCTCTAGGCATGACTCCGGCCCTCCAACTCCTCATGCGCGAAGGCCAACTGAAGTTGAGCACAACTTTAGTTTCTCGATGGTGACCGACTTTGTCAACATATCCGCTGGATTTTGGCTCCCCAAAATCTTCTCCAGTAACAGTTCCCCTTCTTCCAAAAGCGAGCGACTGAAATGGTACCTCAAATCGATGTGCTTTGTTCTAGCGTGAAACACTGGATTTTTTGCAAGGTGTATAGCACTCTGGCTGTCACTGAAAAGAACACTGTTCTCCTGCTGCAAACCTAACTCACCCAGAAAAGCCTTCAACCAAATCATCTCCTTAGCGGCCTCCGTGACTGCTACATACTCAGCTTCTGTCGTGGACAAAGTTACCAACTTCTGCAGACGCGAGATCCAACTCACCGCTGTTGATCCCAAAGTGTAGACATATCCTGTGGTGCTTCGCCTTGTATCGTGATCACCTGCGAAATCTGCATCCACATATCCTCTCACCACTAAATCTGCTCTCCCAAAACACAATGGCACATCCGCGGTCCCGCGGAGATATCTCAGTATCCACTTGACGGCTTCCCAATGCTGCTTCCCTGGATTGCTCGCAAACCTGCTCACAACTCCCACTGCATGCGTGATGTCCGGCCGCGTGCAGACCATCGCATACATTAGACTACCGATGGCTGAGGCATACGGTACCTTGGCCATGTGCTCCTTCTCAGCATCAGTCTTCGGAGACTGCATGTCAGAAAGTCTAAACTGACTTCCCAGAGGCGCGCCAACTGCCTTGGCGTTCTGCATATTGAACCTTTCAAGAACCCGTTCAATATACTCAGCTTGACTCAACTTCAAGACCCCTTAAGTTCTGTCCCTGCTGATCCTCATCCCAAGTATGTGCTTCGCTGCACCCAGATCTTTCATAGCAAACTCTGCTGCCAACTGTTGCTTCAAACTGTTTATCTCCTGTAAACAGGACCCAGCCACAAGCATATCATCTACGTAAAGTAGTAAAATTATGTAGCTCGCCTTACATCGTTTAAGGTAGCAACAGTGATCCACGTGGCACCTCGTGTAGCCGCTGCGCTGCATGAAACTGTCAAACTTCTTGTACCACTGTCTAGGAGCCTGTTTCAACCCATATAGACTCTTCTTGAGTCTACATACCATCTCTTCCTTGCCTTTCTCAATGAAGCCAACAGGTTGCTTCATGTAGATTTCTTCATCCAAGTCACCATGAAGAAACGCAGTTTTAACATCCAACTGCTCAAGGTAGAGATTTTCAGCTGCCACCAAACTCAATACCACTCTGATAGTGGTCAGCTTCACAACTGGGGAAAAAATCTCCGTGAAATCAACCCCTTCTTTCTGTTGAAAGCCCTTCACAACCAATCTAGCCTTAAACCTTTTGCTGCCGTCGCTTTCCTGCTTGACGCGGTATACCCACTTGTTCTGTAGCGCCTTCTTCCCCGCGGGAAGCTTCGCCAACTTCCAAGTCACATTCGAGTGAAGAGAATCCATCTCCTCTTGCATAGCACGTTCCCACTTCACAGCGTCACTGACCTGTAAAGCCTCGTCATAGCAAGACGGTTCTCCGCTATCTGTCAAAAGCAAATAATACAGCGACGAAAGGTATTTCGGATTAGGTTTAGGTACCCTAGTTGATCTCCTTACAGCAACAGCCGGTGAGCTAGACCCTGTCTCTGGAACTGCCCTAGACTCTGTTCGCGAGACTGCCTCTGTCCGCGAGACTGCCTCTGTCGTTCGGTCAGATCCCAACTCATCCCCACTGCTTTCTGGAAGATCCTCCAAACTAAAGTACTCGGGTGCCTCGCGATCCTCTCGCGCGACCACCCCCGCGGGACCCTCGCGATCCTCAGTAGAACTCCCACTGCATTGTTTGCTATCCATGTCCTTGTACAGCACCGACTCATTGAATATGACATCCTGGCTTCTGATTATCTTCCTGTTTTTCTCATCCCAGAAACGATAGCCAAACTCATCGCCGCCGTACCCAATGAACGTGCACTTCAATGACTTAGCATCTAGCTTGTCTCTAACTTTGTCACTGAGGTGGACATAAGCAACACAACCGAAAACTTTCAAGTGTGAGAGATTTACCTCTTTACCGCTCCAAACCTCTTCCGGTATCCCAAAGTTCAACGGAACTGATGGCCCATGGTTGATTAAGTATGCTGCTGTACTGATCGCGTCTGCCCAAAACTGCTTGGGCAACCCTGCGTGTATCCGCATGCTCCGCGCACGCTCTGTCAGAGTCCTGTTCATCCGATCCGTGATGCCATTCTGCTGCGGAGTTCCTGGAAGAGTCTTCTTTAAACGAATCCCGAATAGAGCACAGTCTCTCTTGTACTCTCCCAGTTCATACTCTCCCCCGTTGTCTGACCTTAGACACTTCACCTTCAAGTTTGTCTCGTTTTCTACCCTGGCTTTCCACTTCATGAAAATATCGGATACCTCTGACTTGTTTTTCATGAAATAGACCCATACTTTCCTCGAGTGATCATTGATGAAAGTAACAAAGTACCTCGACCCGCCGAGAGAATGCACTGGCGCGGGACCCCATACGTCTGTATGAACAAGCTCTAGCTTGTTTAGCTTGGGAGGTCTGCCACTTTTCTGGAAACTAACCCGCCTCTGCTTGCCGAAGATACAGTCTTCGCACATGTCGAAATCCACTGACTCAACTGGTAGCTTCCCCTGTGTCTGCAGAATCTTCATCCCCTTCTCGCTCATATGTCCCAACCTGTCGTGCCACAAACTTGAACTCACTTGGCTCTCTGGCCGCGGATCTTCCGCAAGCCTATCCTCGTGCGGTACCACCTCTGCGAGACCTTCGCTATCCTCGCGCGGGACCACCCTCGTGAGACCTTCCGCGATGGCAAGTGAATGACTCCCATGTGAAGTTAAATAGAGAGTACCTACTTTCTTTCCGTGCGCTACCACCATGGTACCGTTGGAGACCTTCCATGTGTCTCCTGTGAATGTTGAGGTATACCCCGCTGCTCCCAGTTGCCCAACTGAAACAAGATTCTTCTTCAGCTGCGGGACGTGTCTGACATCCTTCAAACACCATTTAAACCCCTGCGTTTCAATCTGCACATCGCCCATTCCCACTATACTACATGGCTCATCATTGCCCAAGTATACTTGCCCGAAGTCGCCTGCTACATAGTTCTTCAGAACACCCTTGCTAGCAGTCGCGTGGAATGACGCGCCTAAGTCAACTACCCATGACTCCGTGAGACTGTCCATCGAAAGAATAAGTGCATCCTGCATGATGTGGGCCTCTTGCTCACCATTATTCTTCTTTGGAGCCTTGCAAACTGAAGACATGTGACCTGCCTGGCCACAGTTCCAACATTCACCTTTGATGCCGCGTACTTGACTTTTGCCGCGAGACTTCTTGCCACGCGACTTCGACCTGCTCTTGTTCTGGTTCTGACCACCCCTGGCCTGGCCTCTGCCCCTCTGCTCAAAACTTAGAGCGGAACCTGAACCGCTAGAGCCTGACGCTCCCTCGAGCGATTTCCTTCTAACTTCCTCAGTCAGAATCAAACTGACTATATCATTCAGTTTGAGTTTCTCCTTCCCAGCCGAATTACTAATCGCAGTAACCGTACCCTGCCAGGTCTCTGGCAACTGAGAGAGAATCAACAAGGCTTCAACCTCGTCATCGAACTCAATACCAACAGAGATCAACTGATCCACTATTGTATTGAACTCGCTAAGATGCTTCATAAACGAACCTCCTTCAGGCATCTCGAAGTTGAACAACTTCTTCATCAAGTGCACCTTATTTGCCGCGGACGGCTGTTCATACATCTCCGCGAGCGCATCCATCAGATCGGACGTGGTTTTTTCTTTCAATATATTGTGCGCAACTGACTTCGAGAGTGATAACCGAATCAGACCCATCGCCTTCCGATCAAGAACCTCCCATTCCGCGTCAGTCTCACCTTCTTCTTTCTTTCCTTTTTCTTTACCCAGCAGCGGCCGGTAAAGATCCTTCTGGTATAGATAGTCCTCCATCTGCATTTTCCAGAAAGCAAAGTCCGATCCATCGAACTTCTCAATCTTCGATTTCCCTTCTTCTGAACCCATAGCTCCCTCGAAATCCGGACTGCCCAAAAGCTTCAATCGGAAAACAGTTGAACACCCTTACCGCAACCGCGGCTCTGATACCAGTTGTTGGGAAAATCGGAGCCTCGCGTTCAGACTCGCAACGAACAAAACACACACAGGATCTTGGGATACTATTGTCACAGAAAACAAACCAGAGAAAAGGAAGAGAAAAAGGAACAGAAAAACAGAACACACAGATATACGAGGTTCGGCAACTTGCCTACGTCCCCGGGAGCCACACAAGTCCACTATGAACGAAAAAAAACGAAAGATTACAAGTCTTCTCCTTCCTCTCTGAGAAAAGTTTTCTCTTGCACTCTCTCTCTCACTAGAAACCCTCTAGAAATTTTCTCTCTGTACAGTCGCTCTGTGCTCTCAAAATAATGAATACAGCAACTTATATTTATAGGCAAACCCTAAGTGATAGCTGGACCCGTCCAACCAACTTGGGCCGCGGCCCACGACCCGTCTCGGTCGCGAGCCTGTCTGTCGCGCACTACCTGCCGCGAGCCTGACCGCGTGCCTGCCTATCGCGGAACTCTCCGCGCTGGTCACGGACCTTTGTTGCTGAACTCTGTTGCTGAAAATTGTCTGCATCCCCAACAGATATTTCGATAATGAGTGCTATACCATTCCTCGGGTGAGAAGGCTGGCTAGATGTGTTCGACCATGGCTAAATACTTTCTCAAGTTCTTTCTTTCAGCAACCGTCTAGGGAAAGTCTCTGGACATACATATGGAACTTAACCAGCTGAATCCTTATCGACATCAAATCATCTATGTCGCATGGTCGGGTACTACGTTGGTGATAAAAACCAAACTTTCTCACTCGAATGGAGAGAAACTTATTACGGGATAATACGCAATAACATTACAAAAAACTGGGCTGAGGAACTTCCCTCTGAGCTCGACTCCCACAGGTTATCTCTAACCCTCACCATAAGTCTTGCCTTGTGTGAATCCTAACGATGAAAGCGTTTCTAATTATTTAATAAAGTGCGGGGAGGTGCATGAATCTTTGGGGCACACTTATTGAATTAATGAACGAGTACCGTGGAACTGGAGATGTGTGCCTCAAATGGATTTTAGAATGCACGAAAATGTACTTTAGCCTTTGTCGCGTTGATCATCTTTGAATCGCTCTCCCTCGACCAACTTTAGATAAAGAAAACTTCATTATTTTAATTCTTCATTTCCATCATCTTTTAATGTAGTGAAATCCTTATTTATTGTTATATAATTGGTCTTAATCCGATTTAAAATCAAAACAGTACGAGCGTTTTATTAATGTAATTTTTTTCCTGACATATTGAGGGTAAAATGGTCTTGTATTTTGACTTACAATTTATTTTCATTGAAATCAACTCAGTGAGAAAGTAGATTGGACAATCTTTCCAACGGTTCGAACCACGAGCGAAGTGGAGTTCGGGAGCATACGGGGCAAGTCCGCAAAGTTGGGACATGCTGTGCACTGTTCAAAATGCGCCCGGGGCGCATTGAAATGCGCCTGGGTCGCGAAGGATTGTGCCTGGGGCTCATTAATAATGCTCCAATTTGGCGGACTTGCCCCGGACACTCCCATACTTCAATTTGCGCGAGGTTTGAACCGTTAGAAAGTTTGTCCAATTTACTTTCTATCCCAAATAGTTTGGCTAAAAAATCAATTGTACATCAAAGGAAGTGACTATTTTACCCTCGATGGGTTAAAATAAGATTCATTTCGGTAAAATGCTTGTTTATTTCTCATTTTAAGTTGGATCAAGACCCAATGTATATCAATAAATATAGTTTTTAAAGTACTATAAAATGGAGGAATCCATCTGTACAAATATTTGCAATTCATTCATGAAAACTTAATAGATACAGGACTACTAAAAAAAATCAAAGAAGCCTCTTTGGCTAAAACCCGTTCTACATCGATTTGGTAATCAGATTGCTCTTCCAAGAACATATACTACACTTGTAGGGGACCCTCCAAGAAAATAATTATTAATTTAATAAAGATTGAGCCGACAGCCACATATCAGATATTAAACCAACAAGAATAGATACTACACGTGATCTTAGCCAGAATGCCGAGAAAGGTATATCTTCTCTTCACTTGGGTTTCTTATTTTTTAGTTGCGTTCTCTCCCCTCGTTTCTCTGCTTAGGCGATGTGAGAAACAATGTCCAAAGTAAAAAAACCGGGTCTTGCGGCTTTTGCTCATTTTGCTTTGTTTGTGCCATCTGTTCGACTCGATTATTTAAAGACTCTTCGCACCTCGTGAATCCGGGTGTCCCAACAACATCGTTGTAGTAACTGCTGAATTTATTGAGTGTTAGATTGCTTAAGATAACAACCCCCAAACCCCCAAAAAAAAAAAAACAATTTAGCACTGTAGATAGCTGTATCTTTCCCATCCTTTATTCTGGGTCAAGGTTGAATGTCTCACAACTCCCTTTTTTCTTCTTTGTATTAAAACATGATGATCAAGGTATTTCGATAATGAGTGCTATACCATTCCTCGGGTGAGAAGGCTGGCTAGATGTGCTCGACCATGGCTAAATACTTTCTCAAGTTCTTTCTTTCAGCAACCATCTAGGGAAAGTCTCTGGACATACATGTGGATCTTAACCTGCTGAATCCTTATCGACATCAAATCATCTATGTCGCGTGGTCGTGTACTACGTTGATAATAAAAACCAAACTCTGTCACTCGAATAGAGAGAAACATATTACGGGATTATACGCAATAACATTACAAAAAACTGAGCAGAGGAACTTCCCTTTGAGCTCGACTCCCACAGGTTATCTCTAACCTTCACCACAAGTCTTGCCCTGTGTGAATCCTAACGATGAAAGCGTTTCTGATTATTTAATAAAGTGTGGAGAGGTGCATGAATCTTGGGGGCACACTTATTGAAATAATAAACGAATACCGTGGAACTGGAGATGAGTGCCTCAAATGGATTTTAGAATGCACGAAAATGCACTTTTGCCTTTGTCGCGTTGATCATCTTTGAATCGCTCTCCCTCGACCAAATTTACATAAAGAAAACTTCATTATTTTAATTCTTCATTTCCATCATCTTATAATGTAGTGAAATCCTTATTTATTGTTATATAATTGGTCTTAATACAATTTAAAATGAAAACAGTACGAGCGTTTTATTAAAGTAATTTTTTTCCTGACTAATTGTGGGTAAAATGGTCTTGTGTTTTGACTTACAATTTATTTTCATTGAAATCGACTCGGTGGGAAAGTAGATTGGACAAGCTTTCCAACGGTTCGAACCACGAGCGAATTGGAGTTCGGAAGTGTCCGGGGCAAGTCCGCAAAGTTGGGAGATGCTGTGCACTGTTCAAAATACGCCCGGGGCGCATTGAAATGTGCCTGGGTCGCGAAGGATTGCGCCTGGGGCGCATTAATAATGGTGCAACTTGGCGGAAATGCCCCGGACACTCCCGTACTCCAATTTGTGCGAGGTTCGAACCGTTAGAAAGCTTGTCCAATTTACTTTCTATACCAAGTAGTTAGGATAAAAAAATCAATTGTACATCAAAGGAAGTGACTATTTTACCCTCGATGGGTTAAAATAAGATTCATTTCGGTAAAATGCGTGTTTGTTTCTCATTTTAAGTTGGATCAACACCCAATGTATATCAATAAATATAGTTTTGAAAGTACTAAAAAATGGAGGAATCCCTCCATACAAATATTTGCATTTCATTCATGAAAACTTAATAGATACAAGACAACTAAAAAAAATCAAAGAAGCCTCTTTGGCTAAAACCCGTTCTACATCGATTTGGTAATCAGATTACTCTTCCAAGAACATATACTACACTTGCAGGGGATCCACCCAGAAAATAATTATTTATTTAATATAGATTGAGCCGACGGCCTACATATCAGGTTTTAAACTAACCAGAGGAGATACTACACGTGATCTTAGCCAGAAGGCCGACAAAGGTATATCTTCTCTTCTCTTGGGTTTCTTATTTTATAGTTGCGTTCTCTCCCCTCGTTTCCCTGCTTAGGCGATCTGAGCACCTCTTGAATCCGGGTGTCACAACAACATCGTTTTAGAAACAGCTGAATTTATTTAGTGTCAGATTGCTTAAGATAATAACCCCTAACCCCCCGAAAAAAAAAAAAAAATTAGCACTGTAGACAGCTGTAGCTTTCCAATCCTTTATTATGGGTCAAGGTTCAATGTCTCTCCACTCCCTTTATTCTTCCTTGTATTAAAACATGACGATCAAGATATTTCCATAATGAGTGCTATACCATTCCTCGGGTGAGAAGGCTGGCTAGATGTGTTCGACCATGGCTAAATACTTTCTCAAGTTCTATCTTTCAGCAACCGTCTAGGGAAAGTCTCTGGACATACATATGGATCTTAACCTGCTGAATCCTTATCGACATAAAATCATCTATGTCGCGTGGACGTGTACTACGTTGATGATAAAAACCAAACTCTCTCACTCGAATGGAGAGAAACTAATTACGGGATTATATGCAATAACATTACAAAAAACTGAGCTGAGGAACTTCCCTCTGAGCTCGACTCCCACAGGTTATCTCTAACCCTCACCACAAGTCTTGCCTTGTGTGAATCCTAACGATGAATACGTTTCTGATTATTCAATAAAGTGTGGAGAGGTGCATGAATCTTGGGGGCACACTTATTGAATTAATGAACGAGTACCGTCGAACTGGAGATGTGTGCCTCAAATGGATTTTAGAATGCACGAAAATGTACTTTAGCCGTTGTCGAGTTCATCATCTTTTAATGTAGTGAAATCCTTATTTATTGTTTTATAATTGGTCATAATCCGATTTAAAATGGAAACAGTACGAGCGTTTTATTAAAGTAATTTTTTTCCCGACCAATTGAGGGTAAAATGGTCTTGTATTTTGACTTAGAATTTATTTTCATTGAAATCAACTCGGTGGGAAAGTAGATTGGACAAGCTTTCCAACGGTTCGAACCACGAGCGAATTGGAGTTCGGGAGCATACGGGGCAAGTCCGCAAAGTTGGGACATGCTGTGCACTGTTCAAAATGCGCCCGGGGCGCATTGAAATGCGCCTGGGTCGCGAAGGATTGCGCCTGGGGCGCATTAACAATGCTCCAACTTGGCGGAGTTGCCCCGGACACTCCCGTACTCCAATTTGCGCGAGGTTCGAACCGTTAGAAAGCTTGTCCAATTTACTTTCTATCCCAAGTAGTTTGGATAAAAAATCAATTTTACATCAAAGGAAGTGACTATTTTACCCTCGATGGGTTAAAATAAGATTAATTTCGGTAAAATGCGTGTTTGTTTCTCATTTTGAGTTGGATCAAGACCCAATGTATATCAATAAATATAGTTTTTAAATTACTAAAAAATGGAGGAATCCATCCGTACAAGTATTTGCATTTGATTCATGAAAACTTAATAGATACAAGACAACTACAAAAAATCAAAGAAGCCTC